>PVIA01006458.1:0-97175 GCA_004024845.1 Tonatia bakeri
ACACCAGTGACTTCCATCTGCCTCCTGAATTCTAGATCCAAGTGCCGATCTGCCCGTTGGACTCCTGGATGTCCTCCAGGCATCTCAGATTCAACATGAGTAAACCGAATTGTCCAAAACCCATTTAATGATCTAGATTCCTAATCGCACTAGTGGTATACAAACTACTGAATTTCCCAAACTAGAAATTTCCCAATCATCTGCGGCTCTTCTCTTTTTCTAAATTTTCTTTTCCAACTGAATAACAAATTCTGTCCATATAAATTCAGAAGCATCTTGAGTCCTCTTCCTCCTGTCCACCCTATTGTCACGCTTAGTTCAGATTCCCAACGTCCCTTCTCTCAGCAGCAACGATAACCTTTTCTTTGTAGCCATGTATGTTCCTTCCGTAACTGTCAGAGATATATTCTTAAAATACAAAAGTAGGCATGTCCTTGTCCTATTTAAATATCTCCCTCTCCTAGAAAATAGTTAAACCCCTCACCTCACTCCATCTGGCCCTGGCTAATCCTCACCCTCAGCTTCCAGACATACGAGGGCCTGTCGCGCAAATCCTCCACTCTCCACCATGGGCTTTCAGGCCAAGCTGCCTCCAGTTCCTGGCTGCAGAGGTGGGACCCATGGCTCATTTGAGCCAATCTCCACCTCTCTGGCCTCAGTAATTGGTTCAGGCCCAAGTCAGAGCCAGTGAAATACAATTCTGGGCTTTTATTTGAGCTTCACACTGGTCATGAAGAAAACCTCACCCTAGTGACATCCTTTGGGACTTGGATCAAACCCTACGCCAAAATACATTCCTTTCCAAATACTTCAAATTCTTTTTTGCTTAAGATAGTTTGAGTTGGGTTTTGTGTTACCTGCCTAACATCTAGGGGTGAGGGCCAGGCACCAGTAGTATTTAAAGATCTCAGGTGATTCCAGTGCATGGTGAAGACTGAGAACCACTGCTTTGAGCAAACCATGCTGCTTTTTTCACTGCTGCCCCAGCTCCCTGACCACCAAATTCCCAGAGCTCTTTTCACACCATATTACTGTCCTGCTTCCCTCTTGGAACTCTGAGCATCTTGTTGCCAGATTCATGTCTTTATTCCTCTGCCTTGCATATGGTAAGTCATCAGTAAATGTTAAAGAATGAATGAATGAGTGAATATGAGAGACAGAGAGAGAGAGAAGGCCATGCCATCTTCTTGTATATTTTTTTCTTCAAGGTACCTTGTACTGAGTACAAAGTACAAGGATGTTCAGACTCTGGAGACAGCATCTTTGCCCAAATCTTGGTTCAATGTCACGCCCAGGCAAAACTCAACTGCTCAGTGCCTCCTTTCCTTATCTATAAAATGTAAGTAACAATAGCACTTACATCACACTGATTTCAAAAGCTAACATGTCTAAAATTCGTAAAACATTGCCGGGTACCTAATAAGCACACAAAAAAATATCAGCCTTCTCCTTCCTTCCTCCCTCCCATCCTGCCTCCTATTCCTTCCTTCCTCCCTTCCTCCCTCCCTTCCTTCCTTCCTTCCTTCCTTCCCTCCCTCCCTCCCTCCCTCCCGGACGGATATTAAGCATGGAACCACTTGACTAAGAGATGAATGGGAGGTGAGGTGGGGCAAACAGACAGTATAGACAACTCCTTGCAGAGTCCGGAATGACTGGAAGGGGATGCATGGTGGGAAGAGGCAGACCGAACCGTGGTTTCTGGTGTTGTCATGTTTTTTTGGCTGAAAGCCCTATTTAGGTGCTGAAAGAAGAGCCAGGTGAAGAGGGAGCCACTGAAGCGTCAAGAGGGGCAGATTCAACACCTGACAGAGCTGGATGCAGGAGAAGAGGCCACAGACCAGAGGGACATTGTCTCTCTCCCAACACTAGAGGAATCACAGAGAGTAAGGGTACAGAGGTATCCACACCTGTCTGCACTTCGGAGGTTGTTTTGCTTTTTGCGCGGTCTGTTAATTTAGGGGCATTTTGTTCAGGTGGCTGGAAGCTGACTATGCTGGGGTGGAGCCAACTACTGCACGGTGGCAGCACAGAAGACCTGTAAACTCAGCACTGCTGGGCTGGTCCTGCCTCAATGCCAGTGGCACACAAGCAGGTGTTTTCAGAGTCACCTGAATAGAGAGCCTATTACTTGGACTGAGGTCAGGTGAAGGGCTATTGTTTTGTATTATTCATCTCAGAGCATTTGGCCTGTTTTAAAGGAACTCTTGCCACCTAAGGGGAAGAGAAAGTACTTCCTTATGAAGAATACAGCTTTATAACAGGATTCGTTGTGATGGAACTTCACCTGCCCAGGCTTTGTCTTTAAAAACCTATGTGCTTATAAATTTGGTAGCAGAAAGGTTTGAGAAGCAGTAAGCATCCAGCTAAGGACTTCATTGAAAATGTTACTGTCCCTCTCCAGCTCTCAGCTCTTATCTGCACAAAAGGGAGTGGGCCTGGGGCCTGCCCGCTTCCTTCCTCCCTCCCTCCCTCCCATCACCACGCAAGCCGCTGGGAGCTCCTAGCAGATGCCGGGTGCAACTGCAGGCACTGTGGGTACGCAGAGATAGACAAAACCTGATTAAACCATCGTTCCTCCCCTCAGTTAATCTGCAGGTCTGCAGGGAAAGCCACAACCCAAATCACTGTGCTGCAGTTCGGGTTTCATCACCTCTCTTTGAAACACTTCCAGCATCTTCCCCACCAGTTTCCCTGCCTTTGTTTGTTCTGGTCTGCCGCTTCCAGGAGGATCCTTCCGGAGCACGCGTCCATTCTGGATGCTGCTCTCCAGCCCCATCACACAACAGGCACTCCCATGCCTTTTTTTCCTACTCCGGCTATCCTCTCCTTGTACTCAATGTCTCCCAAACTCCTATTCAATTTTTGAGGCCCAGCTCCTTGCTTTTCCTGCACCTATTCCCTTGGCAGACTGAGTTGCCCCGTCCCACTGTGCTATCCCACACCTCAGTTTTAGCGTTTATGAGTATGATTACCTGCCTACCTGTCTGTCTCATCTAACAGCCCACAAGCGCCTGTACTGGGGAGGAACAGACCTTAACTGTTTGGGTTCCTCAGTGCCTGGCACTTAGCTGGTGCTGAATCAATGACTGAAGTCACTGGATATCATAGGGGAGGAGTGTGTTAAGAGAGGCATAATCTCTAGAAAAAGTGCTGGATATAAATGTAAGGGTGAAAACATTTCTGCCTTTACTCTTCCAAGTCATAGCCCTTGCATTTGGGGGAACCCCAGAGACCAGAGACCTGGCTTTGTTTGTTTGTTTATTTCAAACATAAGGAAACAAAGTATTCAACACCAAACACTCATGAACCCACCATACAGTTTAACAAATCTTGTCATTTTGCCATACTTGCCTCAGACATTTTTTTCTTTTTTAAAGACATTTTACAGGCAATGCATGCTCTGCATCCCAAAGGGATCCATTCTCTTTCTTTGTGAATCTGATATTTATCAGACTGATGTACATTTTTATACTTTTATTACATAGGCACATATTTCTAAACAATGTTTTGTATTGTTTCTCATTCTTTAAAACATACTCACTTGATATAGACTCATACTAAATGCATGAAATCGCAATCTGTTTTCCCCCTGAATATTTTTTGAGATTTACCCATGTTGATATTTCAGATTTAATTATGAGAATACGTTAATTTGTTTTGACTGTTGCATTCCATTAAGTGAATATACCAATGTTATTTGCTCATTCCCGTTGATAGATTTTTTTCTGCTATTATAATTGATATGACAAAAACATCCTTGCATATATGTAGGAGAATTTTCCTGTGTATTTGGAATTGGTATTTCTGGGTTTTAGGGAATACTCATTTTCAACTTCACTAGCAGGGAATACGTTGCCATCCAAAGTAGCTGTACCAATTTACTCTCATTGGTGCTATTTACCCAGCATGCAGCACTGCCATCCATACTTGGTAGTGTCAGACTGGAAAGCCTTGCCAATCTGATGGGGGCAAAATGATCTCCCACTGAGATTTTAATTTGCATTTCCCCAATTATCATGAAGGTGAGCTTCTTATGTTTATTGGACATTTGGGTGACATTTATTTGTGAATTTCTGATTCATACCCTTTGTTCTGTATTCTACTGGGTGGCCTTTTCCTTATTGATTACAGGAGTTCTTTATATATTCTGGGTATAGCCTGTGACTAGTCTTATTTGGTTTATTGTGTCTTGTTTTGAACAAAAGTTTTAATATTAACTCAGGCACATTTTTGTATCTTATATGACCTATAGACTTGCTGTTATTGTTATTCTCTCTTTAAAAGATATTTTCCCAACCCAATATCATAAATATAGTCTCTTTCATTTACATTCTTTTCCAAAAAATCTTAACATTGTACTTTCATGCATGTCCCATCTTCACTGTTAACTTTTCTACATGGACAATTAATACCCACACTGTTTATTGAATGGTCTATCCTTTCCTCATTAATGCCACCTCTGTCCTTTATCAGGTGTTCAGATGTGTGTCGGTCTACTTCTGGGCCCTCTGTTCTAGCCCACTGGTCTATTTGCCTGTTCCTGCACCAATTCCTTCTTATCAATGGCTGCATAATAGGTCTTAATACCTGGCGGGGTCAGTCTGCCCTCCTCATTCTTCAGAATCACTGAAGCCATTCTTTGGCCATCTTATTTCCATACAAATTTTACAACCAGCTTGTAAATGTCTAGGGAAACCCTTACTGAGATTTTGATAGGCTTTTTATTAAATTATATATTGATTTGAGAGAAAGTCTCATATTTATGGTACTGAACCTTCCAACCCATGGGCCAGATAGAGCTCTTCATCTGTTCAGGTTTCCTTTTGTGCACGGGACCTGACAATGAACCCAGAGCATCGTTCCCAAAGGAATCCCCAGGGAAAGAGTAAAGAGCATCTGAAAAAGCTATCACTGGGTGTGTGCAGAGCCCAGCCAGCAGGAAATGAAAGCAGGCTGTCTACACTGACTGTTAAAGTATGGCTAATCCAGGGATGGCAAATAAACTCCAGCTTCCTCATCCCACTGAGGCAGGTACTAGTCCACCATAACTGCTCCTCCACACCTGGGGCTCTCCGCTTCCTTCCCAACCTGTGGTGTGCAGAGTAAAACCAAACCAAACCTCTCCAAGCAGACAAGCATTTGCTGGGACACTCTGACGACCCAACATTGGTTGCTCCAAGGGACTTCACAGGCCTGCGCAAGGCTCTAAGCCTCGTCTTCCATAAATAGAAGTGCGGGTACATCAGACATATAACCTCCTCCTATTTTAAAGATTGCTTCCCCCTGGAGAAATGGTAAATTATAGGCAAACCAATTAGCTGAGTCGGCTGAATGGAGACATTCTTTGCTACAGGATCTGGTTTGGGCTTTTCATTCCAGCCACCAAGCTACTCTGTTTCTACACACACAGAGCCCTTGAAGTCTGGTCCCTGAATGCTGGGCAGCGGGAGCTCTTTATGGTTCCTTACACCTTTTACGGAAACAAATCCTTAACAATATATTATGAAAAGATTACAAGAGAGGCATAAAGATCTCTGTCTTGCTCCCTTCTGGGCCTTTGTATCCAGCGCACAGTAGGCGCTTGCCTGATGCAGATTACAGTCAGTTAATATCCATTAAGTACTTATCATGTGTGAGGCCTTGGGTTAAATGCTTAAAAGATATGAAGCCATTCTGGCCTCACTTCAGTGGCATTATCACCATTTTGAGATGAGAACAAAGGTTCAGGGAGCTGAGGTGACTCATCCAGTCAAGGTCACACAGCCAGTCAGTGATCAAATTGTGAGCAGAGGTCTACCTACCTGTGACTGTAGAATTCAGGTCCAGTGCCAGTCCCCTCTTCTGCCTGTTATAGAAGGCAGGGCAGTAGGGAGGAAGGGAAGAAAAGGGGGAGAGGGGAAAGAGGGGCAGGGAGAGATAATGGAAGAAAGAGACGGGAAGGAGGAAGCTGCGAGTGAGGAGAGCGGGCTGGTGGAGTGGAAGGCTGCAGGCCTCCTCCCTGTCCCAGACTCACACGCTTGGGTCTCATGAGTCTAGAAATCCCATTGCAGCAGTCTTGCCAGAATGCTATTGTTTGTCCCTTGGAAGAAGGAGAGAAGGAGGTCAGACTGCCACAGATGACGATCCTCTCTGTAGGGGGAGGCACGGTTCTTTGAGGGCTGGTGAGGGTAGGGGAGAGTCCTGAGCCTGATGACTGAAATAACTGCACCCTTTATGATGGGGGCAGAAAAGCCATAGCAACCTCATGACCTCTGTAGCCTGGAAGAGGGGCTCAGCTAAAGACCAAAGGGAGCAACAGAGAGATGATTAAAAGACTATAATTTGGTTAAATATTTAAAAAAATCTTCATCCTTGACTGGGTGGCTCAGTTGGTTGAAGTCTCAATCCATACCAAAAGGTTGTAGGTTCGCTCCCCAGTCAGGGCACATACCTAGGTTGCCAGTTCAATTCCTGGTCAGGGCACATATAGGAGGCAGCCAATTAATGTTTCTCTCTCATATAGATGTGTCTCTCTCTCTCCCTTGCTCTCTTTCTCTCTCTTTGAAAGCAAAACAAAACAAAAACAAAAACATATCCTCAAATGAGGATTAAAGAAAAAATTCTCCAGACTATAAAAACTATTTATTTCTAGGGATAGAACTCTGGAAATTTTCTTTTTTCTGTTCAAATGTTCTATGATATGCATGTATTACAGTGGATATAATTCCCTTTGGCTTCATTTGCAGGATGTTCAAAGATCACCCCCACCTCTGTGGGTGGATGGAATGGGGGTGTGTGTTCAGAGGGCTTAGCTATGGGCCGGGGGGCGGGGCAGAGGTCAGTGCAGGGCGGGGCTGGCAGTACTGTGAGCACAGACTCAAAGGTGAGCTTTACCATTACATGTCACATTGCTAAGGCACTACCTCAGACAGGAAGGAGCCACTCAGGACTTCTGACTTCACTTTCATCTCCCTGTTTCCTGCTCTCAGCTCCCCAGAACTGCTCCCTTTTCTGATGGCTGCTGAACAAGTTCCCTTGGGCCATCTCTTCCTCCAGGCTCTCTGGGGTATGGGCTTAATTAAAAACCAGTCCAGTTGCCCCCTCAATAGGAAATGGGGCAGACAGGATCTGGTGCCAAAGCAAGCCAAAACCCCAGTCAGTGTGGGAGGCATACACAAGCTTCCTGCCGTGACCCACTGGCCCAGCTACAGGCCTGCCGGGACAGGAGAGGCTGGGGCAGGTTCTCAGGGGAGCCGACTGGCTTTGGACCTGGCAGGGGCTCCTGGGCATGTGGGTGGGGCTCTGACAGGAAGAATCTTCGGCATTTGCCAAGGTTACTTATCCTCAGGTGGACAGCAGCATCTTGTTTCTGAAGGGACTTCCTGTATGAAACTTCCTGTTTGAAACAGGAACTCGTTTTAGAGTCAGGAACAGGATCTGGCTCACAAGAGGAAAGGTGGGGAAAGTCAGTAACACCTTCGGAACCCAGCCAGAAGAGGCCCAGGGGGCTCCCTGCTCACTGGGAAACCTGTGAGAATCGGAGCAGGACCTCAGTCACGCAGATTGGCCTGGAGAAGGGCCGGAGTCCAAGGACAGCTTCCTCGGGAGCACTCGGGTCCTGAACACAGATCTAAATCCTCCCTCTCCCACTCCGCAGATGAGGTTCCCACTAGGGCAGGCCTGGTTTCCTTCTCCTGGGTCATGGGTCTGGGCAGAGCTAAACAGGACAGTTAAGACCTGACCTGCAGGCAGGCCTGGCTGAGGTGGGCAGAGACTGGCACCTCCATTGTCACTGTATGAATAACCAAGTGAGAATCTCTAGTGAAACCTGTTAATCATCTGATTTTACCCTCCAAAGTTGCTGATACTGACAAAGCACTTGGCTAGAGTGGATTCTCTCTGTCACTTCTGAAATTAGACAATTGCATTTCCTCATTCCCATACTGAAGAGCCCTTAGAAAAAGTGAAAAAGAAGAAACCAAGGCCCAGGGTGGGTAAACAGTACCAGCTAACTTGTACCAGGTGGGCCACTTCCTCCCCTCTTGGCCCTCAGCAGGCAGTGAGCACTGTTCAGTCACTGCGGTCTTTACCACGGAGCCCAGAGTTGACAATGCTCGGCAGGGCCCTGCAGGTCTTCCTCTCCAGTTGCTCAGCTTGAACCAACCCCTGTGTGATTACATGAGGAGCCAGAGAGGACAAACAGAAAGCGGGCTGCAGGGAAGACGGGGTTGTGGAGAGCAAAAAAGGTCTCTAGTTATCCTTGGCCACAGTAACATTCTGCTGCTATGGCAGATTTTGTTTCCCAGAGATGGTCCCAACGTTGGGAACCATCCTCCCATCCGACATTCTCTATTGAAATGTGATCTTGCCATTTCTACATCAAGAGGTGGTATCTATTCCTTTACCCTCTTGAATCTGGGATGATGCTGTGACTATTTTGGCCAACAAAATATAGAGGGGGTGATGCCATACCAAAGCTAGCATAGCCCTTAATTGGCCCTGCAGCTTCCTCTTCCTGCCTCTTGGAACCCAGAGGCCATGTTGTGAGAAGCCACACCACATGGAAAGGTCATGTGCACTCAACAGCCCCGGCTGAGCCCCAGATGACAGTCAGCATTAAATACCAGCCACCTGCATGAGCTATCTCAGATGCCTTGTCTGCTTGCACTTCAGATGACTATAGCCCCAGGTGACATCTGACTATAATCATGAAAAACTCCGAAGGGGAATTGCCCAGCTGACACCAATCAATGCACAGAACCATGGGAGATCATATTAAATTGTTTTAAGCCACTAATTTTGGGGTTGTTGTTACTCAGCGATAGATAGCTGGAATAAAATACACTACTCCAGAACAAATGCAATAAACAACCACCATAAGTTATTTCTCTGAGTCTAGTTGCTCGTGTGTCTTCAGTCACTGGGCAGGTTGGCTAGGGTCTGGCTGGTCTGGGGCAGCCTCAGCTGGGACAGCTCAGGTCTCTCTGTGATTTCTCATTCCTCAGCAGGCCGACCCAGGCTGTTCTCATGACAGTAGCAGGGATTCAACAAACAGAGTAGAAGACACAGGCTTCTTAAGACCCAAGTTTGGAAATGGCACACTATCACTTCCACTAAGTACTGTTCAAAGCAAATCTCCTGGCCGGAGTATATTCAAAAGGTGGTGAAGTGGATTCTATCTCTTGGTGGGAGGAGCCACAAAGTCACATTACAAAGGGTGAGGATACTGGGAGGGGTGGAGAAGTGTGGCTGTTTTTGCAATCAGTGTATCCCAATATCTAATGAGTATATTAAGAAGCCAACAAGAAGAACAGGGACAGAATCACGGATATGGAAAGCATTTTGATGGTTGCCAGATAGGAGGAGATTGTGGGGAAATGGATGAAGAGGTGAAATTAAGAAGTACAAATAGGCAGTTACAGAATAGCCATGCAGATGTGAAGTACAGTACAGCAAATGGAGCAGTGGAAGAACCTATACGCATGGCCTTATGGACATAAACACTGGTGTGGGGAATGCCTGAGGGAGTGGGGAGTGCTGGGTGGAGGGGGGCAAAGGGGGAAAATTAGGACAATGATAACAGCATAATCAATAAAATATAATTTCCAAAAAGAAGTCAGCTGGGGCTTGTGAGGTTTAAATTCCTTTTCTGTTCTGATGGACATCTTTAGATAAATCTCTGTCACTCAGTGTTACTTTTCATTATTTTAACTTTCCAGCCTACACATGGAGAAAAGGGGCCACTAGGAGGAGCTTTTGAATGGCCATCCCTCTCTAGTCCCGTGGTTTTCAAACAGTGCTCTGGGAAGCCCCGCACTTCTGTGGTGGCTTCTCAGTGGCTTCCAGGAGGGCATGGTATGTGTGAGTGTGAGGTCCCCGTCTCAACCAGGGCAAATCTGTTCTCTCTCGTGATTTCCTTTGGGGAAATGTTATACAGCTTTGAAAAAATTTTTTTAGAATGAGTCAAACTTCACTGAACTAGACCAACCTCTCCATCTCATAGAAAAGGAAATAGTCTTAGTGAAGCTGAGTGTCTGCTTCAAGTTACTCAGCAAAGGAGTTCTTGGCTGGTGTTAGAACCCTAGTCTACTGACACATCATTCAATCCAAGACTAGTTCCCTACCTGATTTTCCCTTCCTTCACTGTGTGTAACATGGGAGAGGATTGCTGTAGCCTGGTGGACAGAGGAAAACTGAAGCAAGCAGAAGGTTATTCTAACACTTTCTCAATTCTCCGCTTCCCGCAACAAAGAGACCGTTCATAGTGCTTGAGCCCCGAGACTCAGTGACCCCCCACCACACACACGCATCCTCACATGATCCCCACAAGACTTGAACCCTAGAACCACAGACAGTTCAGCACATGGTATTGGCAGATAGACTGAGCTGGCTGGTCAGCCCAGTGTGGAGAGGGCACATGGCAGAGGTGACTCCTTTGGGACAGGTGGAGCTCCATCTGGAAGGAAAGCTCATTTCTGAGATGAAATGGCTGGTCTTGATGAGAGCCTGTGATCTTCTTACTCTCCTTCCAGTGTGTTAATTCCATTTCTTTCCAAGTTAGTGTTTTTAGGACATGGGCTATTTATAGCTCCTCCTAAGCCCTTTCCAGTCTGTTTCCTGTTCAAGTACTGCATTAGTCACCAGAAAGAGTCTCAGGCAATCTCAGAGTCCCTGACTAATCTCAGCAACAGGGAACAGGGATGCTGGTCAGATTCAGAGTGGGTCCCAGTGAGGAGGGGACAAGCAGGAGACAGCAGGCTGGGCAGGAAGGCAGAGGGAGCTTGTCCTCTGTCCTTTGTGGCCTGAAGCCCTGAGACCTTGTGACTTCCTGAAGTTTACTTAGCCCTTGGAGATCTCTGCACGGGCACCTCCATTTGGCTGCATATTTTTGCCATTACTTGCTGACCTATTTGCATGCAGCTCCTTGCAGAGAATTTCCTCACAGGCCATATACGGTGATTTCATTGCACCACAAACAGGCTTCTATTTGAAGTAGTGATAGACGCTCCTTCTGACTTTTCCTCCAGCTTGTCCCTATGTCCTTGCCTTTACTGCAGGCTGCCTTGGCTGATCTGAGCCTTCTCCAAGCTCAGGTCTCATCAAGAGTATTTTTTCCCCAGGAACTTACCAGCTTCATCTGAAGGGAGGGCCCCTGACTTGAGCTGAGTTTTTGTGTCCACAGGCCCAGAGAGCAGTGACATTGAGGTCAAGGGGAGGAAAAGGAGACTTCAGGCAGGTGAGTGGACAAGAGGGCAGCAACCAAGCCCTCCATTCCTTTCACCTCTCTGTGTCTTGTTCATGTAGGTTCCTTACCTGAAATGCATGCCCTGGACTGGGGTGAATATCAAGAGATCCATTGCTAGAAATCTTCAGCATGCCACCAACGTCTCCTGGCAGGCTCTGGCCATCTTGACTGTTTTGATGGACTTCTACAAATCCCTGGTAAAGGAGATGCGTACCAGGTTTCTGACTCTGCCTTGCTGGGGACAAAGGAGGGAAAGGTGGAGGGAAGTCTGAGCTTCTACTTGCCCAGCAAGTCAGCAGGTGGCCCGCATCCCAGACACCATGGTCTTTCCAACTGTAGCCTCCTCACCCCACAAGCCCCAAACACAGGGATTCACGTGCTTTGAACAAAGCTCCTGAAGGCTTCAGAGATAACTCACTCAAGGTTCTCCTCAGGGACAGTGGCCTTCTTAGCCCCAGTGTCAGGGTGCAAAGGACCACCTAATGCCAGCCAGTCACTGAGCACCTGCTTTATGCCAGGCTGCATGCCAAGTGCTGTGGAGACAAACACTCCAAATTCAGAGATGGTCTTGGTGAGAGGGTGCCTGATCTAAACACAATCCTCCTCTCTGATTCAGAGAGCTGGCATGCACACTAGTGCCCTGAGCAGAAGAGGAGGAAGAGGAAGAGGAAAAGGAAATTGGACATGAGATGTGCCTGCCAGGCACCAGTCCAGGGCCAGGCATATCAGAACAAACTCTGAGCTGTGATTCACATCAGCAATCTGGCACAACTACATTTATTTCCATCCTATTTCCATCCTAGGAAATTTATTATAGACTATCTCCCTACAGAGCATGCTTGATTACATCCTCGGGAGGACAAGAGCCCAGAGGATGCAATCAGGGATGGCTGACTCAGGCTTAGTCAAGGATAGGTTGCTTCTGCCAGCACGTGAGGCCTTGGAACTGATTCCCAAGGGATGGATGACCCAGGGGCAGGACAGGGACACGAGGACCAAGCAAGGACATCTCTCCTGTGGGACCATATAGTAGATTCTGAATCAGAGAGCATCAGAGGGCGAGACCCTCATTCAATTTTCTGTTAAAATGAGGCCCTCTTCCTCTTCCACCTTTTAAATGATGAAAATCAACACCATACGGAAAAGTACATGGAACATTATACATTCTAATAGGTAACTAGAAAGCAAAAGCCAACACACCCACCACTCACATCAAGAAAAGATGTATTGTCAATACTCCGAAGTCCCCTGCATGTCCCTACCTGATCACACCCTCCCTCTCCTTTCGGCGTTTGTGGTCTCTACTTCTTTTCCTTTCAGTTTTACCACTTAAATCCGCATCCCTAAAAAATAAATAATGAAACTATTGCCTGTTTTTGAGCTTCATATGAGTAAAGTGTTTAGGGGGTTTTGTGAGTCTGGCTTCTTTTGCTCTGCTGTGTTTATGAGATTCATCCATGTTGTCACGTGTAGCCGTCCAGTATCTTTACAGCTGTGCAGTATTCCACCGCATGGTATGCCATGTGCATTTATCCTACTTCTGATACACGTCTGGGTTGTTTCCAGGTTTTGGCTACTATGAGCAACACTTGCAATGAGCATTCTTGGAATGTATGAACATATCCTGGTGCAAATAGGCACGCATTTCTCCAGGGTTTGTTCCTGAAGAGGAATTGCTGGGTCATAGGATATGCGTGTTTTCACCTTCACTACATAGTAACAAATGGCGTCCAGGGGGCTGCACTGATTCTGTCTGTCTTTCTCCCTGTTGCTCAGGTGTAGGAAAGAGGGCCATGGGTTCAGAACCGCGGGTCCCACAGGTACAGCTCAGGAGGAAGAACTTCTGTTGAGAAATCAATCCATGTGCAACTTGGTTTCTTTCCCTGTATCACTCAGGGGGCCTGTTAGCCTCTGCCTCGCTCCCCAGAGTGAGCTCATTAGTCTCTAACCCAGGCTCACTTCACCATGTTTCCCTGACCAGTCTCGTCAAGGGCATGGTGGGCAATCATCATCTGGAGGGTGGGGGAACCCACCCATTAGACAAGAAGCCAGAGGAGAGTGTACATGGTAGGGGCTTGAGCAGGGCTAGTGGCAGGACAGAACTGTCATGTCTATGACCTGAGGCTGATGGTTTCTCATGGAATCCTGAAACCAGCAGCGGGGAGGAGATATAAAGATCTTCACTAAGCCTTTTGGGGCAGGCCCAGGACTGCCTTCAGCGTATCCTATCACTTACTAACCTATCTATTGCACCAAAAAACCCAACTTGACTACTCTTAAACAAAAAGGGGAATTTATTGCTTTGTAACAACATATATGAATAGGCCTGCCTTCAAGAGAAGCTTGATCCAGAAGCTCTAACAATGTCATCAACGGACTATCTTGCCTCTGCTTTAGGAGAACCAGAAGTGGTAG
This sequence comes from Tonatia bakeri, assembly GCA_004024845.1. Classification (NCBI taxonomy): domain Eukaryota; kingdom Metazoa; phylum Chordata; class Mammalia; order Chiroptera; family Phyllostomidae; genus Tonatia; species Tonatia bakeri. Next base: position 13,640 of record PVIA01006458.1, read on the forward strand.
GATGAAGGGCTATAGAGAGATAAAATTCTGGAACGGGAATAGAAGCCAGTGGCCCTAGATGAGGCCAGGCCTCAGTAGGATCTAGAACTGAGGACAACTCAGGAAGGGAACCCCCATGTCTGAATGCAGTGGGCACCCCAAGGTGTTCCTAGTGCTTAGTAAACCACTTTCTTAAGTGTGTGGATAGGCAGGCTTGCACAACACTGGAAAGGCATGTTTGCAACCTCAGATTCCTGGAAAAAATAATGTATTACTATTCTGGGCATCTGGGAGAGGAAAGGAAAAAGAATGTTCTTACTAGACATGAGAATGTTGAATATATTTTCTTTACTAGAAACTGGGAACTGAGGTCTGATTTGAGATTTGGCACTATTTCCAGGTAGATAAGGAAATTTAGGTTCCAACATACTGTCAGAATTTCCGGGACATTTCTATGGTGTATGTGACCAAAGGGACAGCATATTCAGACTCAGTGCTGTCTTGGAAATCTTACAGGTGCAGTAGCTACATTGATTTTGTAATAACATTTATTCATATTTTAATAAAGAAAAAATAAAAATGAATTGGCCTAAAATCCCACTGATGAGAAAACGCCTTTGACGTTTTTCAAAAATAACACCTCCATATGTTATTCATTACAGAAAGGCATAAAGTAAAAAGGCTAAATCATCTTCCTTAGCACCTCCTCACCCCTCTTCCTTCCCACAGGGACCCACTAGACAGACTTTCTTAGGCACATTCCACAAAATTATTTTTTCAGCAGCCAGACCCAGCATGAAGGAGCACCAGAGAATTGCTGTTAGCTGTCCCACCTAAATGAAGGGAGAGCCAAAGCATTCCAGGCCCTCGGGCCTCCTCCCTCGCAGGCCTCGTGGCCCTGGGTGCAGATGAGATGAACTCAGCTACCTGGCTCCAGGTAGCCTCCCCAGCAGGCTAGCTGTCCTGACCCTCCACCACCCCCCGCCCAGCCCCACCAGCACCTTTCACCGAGGCATCCCCTTCTGAGAAAGTCACAGCAGGGGACTATTTAATGGATGAAAATACCCTAAAGGGAAAGATTTTCCTACTGATTACATGTCTGGTGCTCTACAAAAATCTTTTTTTCCCATGGTGATTCATCCAGGGATCATCAGAGACAGCCTGCTGAGGAAGAAGCCCTCGTTCTCCCCAAGCTTTGATCAGGGCTATACAACCCTGTACCGATTTGTGCCTCGCAGCCTCCTCACTTTCCCATCGCCACCCACCTCCAAAACTTAGGGGAGGAGACTGAATAGTGCCTGAGGTTTACATTGGTACTAAGTCATGTGTATCCACGAACATACTTTTGCATGTGTGATATATCACATCCATTGATTTATGAATATCATACCAACCTTGCATCCCTGGGATAAATCCCACTTGATCATGATGTATGATCTTTTTAATGTATTGCTGGATTGTTCACTAATATTTTGTTAAGGATTTTAACATCTATATTCATCAGGGATATTGACCTATAATTTTCTTTCTTTGTTGTGTCTTCATCTGGCTTTGGAATTAGGATAACACTGGCCTCATAAAAAGAGCTTGGAAGTCTTCCTTCCTCTTGAATTGTTTTGGAATAATTTGAGAAGGATAAGTGTTAACTCTTCCTTGAATGCTTGGTAAATTTTGCTTGTGAAGCTGTATGATCCAGGACTTTTGTTTGCTGGGAGTTTTTGATTCCTGTTTCAATTTTATTTGTTGCTATCATTCTATCCAGGTTTTCTGATTCTTCTTAATTCAGTTTTGGAAGATTGTATGTTTCTAGAAATGTATCCATTTCACTCAGTTTCTCCAATTTCCTGGCATGTAATTGTTCATTGTAATTTCTTACAGTCTCTTGTATTTCTGTGATATCAGTTGTTACTTCACCTTTTTCATTTCTGGTTTTATTTATTTGGGTCCTCTTTTTTTTTTTTTGATGAATCTGCTTAAAGGTTTCTCCATCTTCTTTATCTTTGCAAAGAACCAGCTCCTGGTTTTATTGATCTTCTGTGCTGTTTATTTAGTCCCTATGAGATCTGTTGGGAAAAAGTCCAGCCATTGTTAATGTAATAAGAACGGTTTGTGCGACATCAATGTCACCTGGCAGCCAAGGACAGTGGACTGGAATGCACATGTGTGAACAATGACAACTTCACTGTACTAGTCAGTGGGGTGGTAGATGCCACTGAGTGAGCATGTGCACTGTATGGCCATCACATTCAATACGACTGAGCAAGTAGAGCAACAGATCTGCATCGAATTTTGCATTAAGCTTGAACATTCCTCCGCAGAAACTACTCAGATGATTTTAAAGGTCACAACTATAAGCAACTGGTGATTGGCAGCTTCATCACAACAATACACGCACTTATGTATCACATTTCATACAGAGTTTTGGGGCAAAACGTCAAATCACCCTGGTGACTCAGACCCCCTACAGCCCACATGTGGCACCCTGCAACTTCTGGCTTTTCCAAGAACTAAGATTACCTTAGAAAGGGAAAAGACTTCAGACTGTTGGTGAGATTCAGAAAAATAGGACAGGGCAGCTGATGGTGATTGGGAGAACTGTGTGAGGTCCTAAGGTGCCTACTTTGAAGGGGGCTGAGGCATCATTGTCCTGTGTACAGTGTTTCTTGTAGCTTGTATCTTCAATAAATGTCCCTATTTACCGTATTACATGATTGGATCCTTTCTGGAGAGACCTCATATGTCATTTATTTCTGCCCTGATATTGATCGTCTCCTTTGTTCTGCTTGCTCTGGGCTTTGTTTGTTGCTGTTTTTCTAGTTATTTTAGGTGTAGGGTTAGATTGTTTATTCGATATTTTTCTTCTTTCTTTAGGTATGTCTATAATGCTATGAACTTCCCTCTCAAGACTGCTTTCACTATGTCCCATAGATTTTGGGTTGTTCTGTGTTCATTTTCATTTGTTTCTGGTAATTTTTTATTTCTTTTTATATCTCATTGATAATGCATTCATTATTTAATAACATACTATTTAACCTTCATGTGTTCGAGTGTTTTTCAGTCTTTTTATTGAGGTTGATTTCTTATTTCATGCTATTGCAATTTGAGAAAATGCTTGATGTAATTTTAATCTTCTTGAATTTGTTAAGACTTCTTTTGTGACCTAACATGTGGTCTGTCTTTGAAAATAATCCATGTGTACCTGAGAAGAACGTGTATTCTGCTGCTTTGGGATGAAATGTTCTGTAAATATAAAATAAGTCCATTTGATCTAGGGTGTCATTTAATGTCACCATATCCTTGTTGATATTTTGTTTGGAAGATCTATCCATTGATGATGGGGGAGCATGTTAAAATCATTTGCATGGAATATTTTCCTCCATACATTTACTCTCAGCCTGTAAAAATCTTTTCTTCTGAGATGGGTTTCTTGTAGACAGCAAATATATGGTTCATGTTTCTTATCCATTTGACTACCTTATGCATTTTTATTGGAACATTTAATCCATTTACATTTAAGGTTATTATATATAGGTACTTATTTATTGCCATTTTTATTGTACCTGATCATATCAGTAGATGCAGAAAAATAATTCAATAAAATACAGCACTATTTATGATAAAAACTCTCAGCAAAGTGGGAATAGAGGTATCATCCCTCAACATAATAAAAGCCATATATGAAAAACCTACAGCTAGCATCATTCTCAATGGGCAAAAACTAAAAGTGTTCCTCTTAATATCAGGAATAAGATAGGGAGATCCACTTTCACCATTCTAATTGAATATAGTTCTAGAAGTCCTAGCCATAGAGATTAGACAAGAAGAAGAAATAAAAGGCATCCAAATTGAAAAGAAGGAAGTAAAACTGTCATTATTTGCAGACATGATATTGTATACAGAAAACCCTAAAGACTCCACCAAAAAACTACTAGACATTAAAAAATGAATTCAGCAATGTAGCAGGATACAAAATCAATACTCAGAAATCAATGGCATTTTTATACACCAATAATAAACTATCAGAAAGAGAAACTAAAAAAAACCAATCCCATTTACTATTGCAACAAAAGAAAATCAGGTACCTAGGAATAAATTTAACCAAGGGTAAAGGCCAGCACTCAGAAAACTCTAGGTCACTGAAGAAAGAAACTGAGGAAGATACCAGAAAGTGGAAGCATATACCATGTTCACGGATCAGAAGAATTAACTTCATTAAAATGTCTACATTTCCCAAAGAAATCTATAGAGTCAATGCAATTCTTACTAAAATACCAATGGCATGTTTCACAGATCTAGAACAAATATTCCAAAAATTTATATGAAACCAAAAAAGACCCCAAATAGCAGCAGCAATCCTGAGAAACAACAACAAAGTTGGAGGTATCACAATACCTGATATCAAACTATACTATAAGGCTGTAATCAAAACAGCCTAATATTGGCATAAGAACAGACGTATAGATCAGTGGAACAGAACAGAGAGCCCAGACATAAACCCATGCCTTTATGGTCAATTGATATTTGACAAAAGGGGCAAGAATATACAGTGGGGCAAAGAAAGTCTCTTCAATAAATGCTGCTTGGAAAACTGAACTGGTACGGAAGGAAGGAAGGAAGGAAGGAAGGAAGGAAGGAAGGAAGGAAGGAAGGAAGGGAGGGAGGGAGGGGACTGCTAACTTACACCATCCACAGAAGAAACTCAAAATGAATAAAACACTTAAATGTAAGTCAAAAAACCATAAAACCCCTTGAGGAAAACACAGGCAGTAAAATCTCACATAGCAATATTTTTGCTGATATATGTTTTAGGGCAAGGAAAACAAAGTAGAAAATAAACAAATGGACTACGTCAAATTAAAATGCTTCTGCACAGCTAAAGAAACCATCAGCAAGATGAAAACGGAACCTACTATATGGAAGAATATTTTCATGAGTGCTACTTCTGTTAAGGGGGTAATCTCCAAAAATACAAAGAACCAATACAACTCAACACCAGGAAAGCACACAGTCCAATTTAAAAAATGGATAAAGGACCTGAATAGTTACTTTTCCAAAGGGAACATACAGATGGTTCATAGGCATATGAAAAAAAAATGTTCAACATCACTAATCATCAGAGAGATGCAAATTAAAACTACAGCAAGATGTCACCTCCCGCCTGTCAGAATGGCTGCCATCAGTAAGTCAACAAACAAGTGCTGGAGAGGATGCAGAGGAAAGGGAACCCCAGTGCACTGCTGGTGGGAATGCAGACTAGTGCAGCCACTGTGGAGAGCAGTATGGAGTTTCCTCAAAAAATTAAACATGGAACTGCCTTTTGACCCAGTGATTCTACTGCGGGGAGTATATCCAAAGAATCCTGAAACACCAATACAATAAAATAAATAAATAAATGCACTCCATGTTACAATAGTCAGGATCTGGAAATAGCCTGAGTCCATCGGTAGCTGAGTAGATAGAAAAAGCTTTAGCACATTTACACAATAGAGTACTGTGCAGCAGTGAAAAAGGAACTCTTACCTTTTGTAACAGCATGGGTAGACTTGGGGAATATTATGCTTAGTGAGATAAGCCAGTCAGTGAAAGAAAAAGACCACGTGATCTCACGTATACCCGGAATCTACTGAACATGATAAACCGATGAACAAAATGGAAACAGAAACATAGATACATGGAGCAGACTGACAGCTGTCAGAGGGGAGGGTGACTGGATGAGAGATGGTGGAGAGATTAATTGAAGAACATTTCAGCATGATCCATAGACACGGGATTCACTGGGGCAGTGGGGAGCTGGATGAAGATGGGCAGATGAAGACAGAGTGGAGACAACTGCAATAGTGTGAACAATAAAAAAAATTTAGAATCAAACAAAAAAAAATACCTTTGCATAACATTGTACCTGAAAGAAAAGTACCAGGTTCTCAAAAATTCTCATTATTCATCCATTATACAGTTACTGAGAGTTTATCATATACTAGGCACTGTGGTAGACATTTAGTATCCTTGTATTAGGGCTGCAAAGATAGCCAGGTTTTCCTGAGCTGATGAAGAGAGAGAGGCAACTCAGACATAAGGAACAGTGGGCTCTCAGGTTAAATGACTCCTTAGAATTTGATACTAGAGTAAGTGAAGGTCACTGGCAAGAAACAGGCTGCAAAGGTAGGTGTGGCTAAATAATGAAGGATCTTGAATCCCTAAATCATCAATTTGAACTTAATTTTAAAGGATGTGGGAACCTTTGAGGGTTTTGAGTAGGAGAACTGAATCACTCAGGGACCCAGCAGGAGGAAGAGAAGACACACTCAGATGAGGATAATTTGACAAGTGTTAAATGAAGGAGCTATTTACTAAGGTTTGAGCAAGGTGTAGTAAAAATACTACAAGATGACCAAGCAAGGACATCTCTCCTCTGGGACCATATAGTAGATTCTGAATCAGAGAGCATCAGAGGGCGAGACCCTCATTCAGTTTTCAAGGTATAATGTTACATCTGGAGCAAGCCACATCGGAGCTGTTAGAAGGGGTTCAGGGAATGGGGCAGTTGCTGTGCGTCATTCAAAGGTCACCCTGCCTTTGGTTGGGATAACTCCACAGTGAGGGAACCAGGGTATGGAGACCCCAACCTTACTCTCCTCCCATTTGACCTCTTGCCAGTGTTCTCCATTGGCTAAAACCAACCAGAGACCAGAACCCAAGGGAAGCTATCGTCGTGGTCCTTCCAGGCCAGGGCCCAGAGCTGACAGAAGGGTAGAAGTGGATTTGCAGGGGCAAACGGATGATGTCCTCACAAGAGCAGTGTGATCATATGAGCCATTCAACAAGACCATCTTGGGCAGAGTGGAGGATAAATGATGCAAGAGGGATGGGGACAGGAAGAGGTATGAAGTCTGAGTATGTGTGGATCACAGAGATCGGGAAGAAGAGAAAGATTCAAGCAATATTGAGGATGTAGAATATAGAATATATTCTATATAGAATATATAGAATATCCTCAATATCCATGACCTATTGATAGGGATTAAGGACAAGAGAGGTATCTGGGCAGATGGTGACACCATTACTTAGGAGAGAGCTCAAGGCCAAGGGCAAACAGTGCTCCTGGAGAAAAGAAGTCACTCTTTTCTAGAAGGAAAGACAGATGGCCTCCTGTGCCCCTGTTCTGGGTAGAATTGAAACCACTCTGGCATCCTTCCTCCATTCCTGCTCCCTTTTCTCTACCACTTAGCAGCCCCTAGACACCTGTTTCCATAGAAACCTGACCTCCTCAAAGTGTCCAGGCTGCACATCAATTCTGTCTCCAAGGTCTCCCCTTTCCACTAATCAAAAAGCTAGTTCTTCTTAATGAAGGGAAAATTATAATGAAAAGAAACTGATTGCTACAGGTAGCTCTCAGTGGAGATAGATACATATTTTAACAAGATTTACTGGCATGGATTTCTAATTAATAGACTATGAGGGGGAGCTTTTTATTTTTAACTCTAGACCCACCCAGGGGCACTCTGAAGGCTTAACATCACCCAGTCCACCAACCCCATCCAGTCCTCCACCTCCTCAAAACATCAAGGTAGGCAACTGGTGCCCACTCTACAAAGCTGGCACCAAGCAGCCCCTACATGGCATTATGTTTTATCAGGACTTTCAATGGTGGGTGAAAATTTCAAGTTTGGCTCCTAAGAAGTATGTGGTATGTTTGGGAATGGGGATGTGGGGAAACTAAAGATATCCTAAAACAGCAAGGCAGCTTCAGGAAGCTTTGGAAGCAGGGTCTGCAGGATGCCCTCTGCCTCCTCTGGTGAAATCCAATTGTCCTACTCGCACAGAGGTAGTGTTGCTAGGCAGCTGGCTGCGGTCCTGCAGTTGCCCTGGTGACGATGGTTTGTGTTCACAAGGGAGGTGCTCGTGGGTACTTGCTGTGTGTCTGTATAAGCGGGCCAGCCTTTTTCGCCATGGTGCATTCCTGGAAACCATGTCATAATGTGATTTGTCAAAATTTCCAAGAGGAATAGCATTTGTTCTCCTCAAGGGGTAGCATTCCTGACTGCAGATGCAAGCAGAGAGAAACCAAAACTGTGACCAATGATCTGTCACGAGCAAAAGGCACAAGTGCCCACGTATCCTCAACGAGGCTCAGGTTACGCTCCAAGGCTCACCATGACGCCATCACTTGACTCCCCGCAAAGCCACACGTACCAGGGCCATTCATCCTGTCATTCACTCGTTTGAGGGCTTCAGGGTAGTTACTGTGGTTCACTCCCAACCTTCATCCACTTCAGATGATTAGTCTTCTAAGCCCACATTATGGGGTGTAGTCCCCCCAAGGTATATGTTGACATCCTAACCCTTACCACCTCAGAATGTGACCTTATTTGGAGATAAGGTCTTTACAGAATAATCAAGCTAAAATGAGGTCATTAAGGTAGGCCCAATTCAATACCAGTGATGTACTTATGAAAAGGAAATTTGGACAGTTGGACATGCACAGAGGGATGATGATGTGGAGACACAGGGAGAAGGCCATGCGAAGACAGGATTAGAGGTCATCTACAGGCCAAGGAATGCCAAGGATTTGGGGCAAGAAAAGAGACAAGGAAGGATTCCCCTACAGGTTTCAAAGGGAGCATGGCCCTGCCTACACCTTGATTTTGAACTTCCACCTTCCTGTGAGACAGTGAATCTCTGTTGCTTTATGCCGCCTGGCCTGTGGTACTATTTTATGGAAGCTGCAGGAAACTAATACAGTCAGCCATGGTGATCCCACCCTCCTGGCCCAATCCTGGCAAAGGAGCTGTTACAGAGAAACTGCTCAACTGGATTCTGAGAAAGGTTTCCGCTTACCCATCTACACGCGCATAAATGTGACCTTGGGGATTACTGCAGTCATCACGCTGTGAACCCGAAGGGCAAAGCCTTCCCCTAGGAGGGTGAGAGGGCCTGAAACAGACGACCTTGCTGAGTTGTCATTTAAGCAGAGTGTACTCAGTCCTTGCACACTGTCTTGTGAGATGATATGTTTCCTTGTGGTTTAAGGCAGAAGGTGAAGTAAAGACTCCTTGTGGACACCAGGGTCCTCCATGTATGGATTGACTGTCACGTGTGCTCAGCACTTCTTCTGGTCACCTCCCTTATGTTAACTGTGCCTTCAGCCTCCTCCCAACTCTTTTCTGCACCTCAGTATCGACCATGGCGGACTGTTTGCAAAGATGCTGCAGCAATTCCTCCCCACCTGTACACTCCACAGTGTGAATATGCTGCTCCTCCCATCAAGAGGTGAAGTTCGTTTCTCCATCCCTTGAATCCAGGCTCGGCCAGGTGACATGTGTTGGCCAGTGGGAATTAGCAGACCCTAGTGGTCTGACTCCAGAAGCTTCAGAAGCACTTGTGAATTAGGGTTTGCTCCTTTGGCTGCTGTTGGAACCCTGAGACTGTGATGGAAATGGGCCCAAGCTCACCTGCTACAAAGGCCATATGGAGGAGAACAGATGCACTGCAGCTGACAGTCAGCACTAACTGACAGGTGTGTGCATAAAGCCATCTTGGATCATTTGACCTTAGTCAACTGCCCCTAACTGCAGCCACGTGAAGGATCCCAGGTGAGACCAGCGGATGATCCACTGCACTGAGCCCAGCCTGAATTGTTGACCCACAGAACCACAGCAAACAAAATGGCTATTGTTTTAAGCTCCTAAATTTGGAGGGTGGTTTGTTATACAGCAATAGCTACCTGATACACTGATAGGCAATCCCCAATCGGCCACAACTCTCTCAGGCTCATTCATATGCCAGGCACCGTGTACTGTGCCAAAGGCTTTTTAAAATGCATTAACCCAGATGACAATATTGTAGTTATCACCACTACCTTCCTGCTAAAGAAACCAAAGCTCAGAGAAAGCAATGAATTTGCACATTGTTGCAGACTGTGTTTTCCAAAGATGACTGCAACAGTACCTACATCTGGTTTATCTACTAGAACCTTGCCACTCCCCACCTAGAGGCAGAATCTAATTCCCCTCTTGGCTCTGAGTGGGCTTGTGATTTGATTGTAAATTAGCAGAATGCAGCAGAAGAGACACTGCTGACTTCCAAGGCTAAGCCATAAAAGAAGCTGTAGGCTCTCCTTTATGATCTGGGGCACTTGCCTTTGAAGCCCTGAGCTTCCACATAAGATCACGATCCTACATGTGGACATGCCAGCTGACAACTCCAGCTGAGGACCCAGCTGGCAGCCAGCCCACATCAAACTCCAAGTGATTCTAGTCCCTAGCAGTTGACCCCTGACACCAGCCCAAAGGTCCAGAAATCACAGATCAAAGATAAGTTGTCTTCGCTCTGCTCTGTCCAACCAACAAAAGGCATGAGGGTAACACGAGTACAGTGGTGCTTCTACACCACCAAGTTTTGGGATGGTTTGTTATGCAGCAATAGTAACACAACACCTAAGATTACACAGCTGGGTAACAGGAAAGGGAGTGAGGTCAGACTTTGAACCCTAGCAGTCTGACTGCAGAGCTCAAACTCTTAACCTTTAACCCTTCCACCCATCCCTTTGGCAAGCCTTTTGCTCCTATGTTTCTTCGCTTCCTCCCCAGAATGGAAGCTGGGCCCCCATACACCACCACATCTCCATGAGAAACCACTCCATTCCCCCTGCAGGACTCAAAGGGTGACGAGGAAAGGAACAGCCTTCTTATTCTACTGCTTCCAGGCCACCACCTCCCAAGGCTCCTTCTTTCTGGAAGCTCAGCCCCTTCCCTTACCTTGGTTCCACAACAATACGATTTCAGCTTTAGGAAAGAGCCCCAACTTCCTTGATGATTTTAGTTTCTGCTTCACAGATTTGCTTAGCTCCTTATTGAACTCCACGTGAAAAGGTACCTATTGTGGGCCAGGCTAACGGTAGGGAAACAAAGTAGAATGAGCTCTGCATTTGTTTCCTATGGTTCTGTAACAAATTGCAACAGACTTAGTGGTTTAAAACAACACAAATTAATCATCTCAAAGTCCTGGAGACTGGAAGCCTGAAATGTTGCACAGGGCTGCATTCCTTCTGGTGGGTCTGGGAGGGAATCCATCTCTCCCCTTTTCCAGCTTCTAGAAGCTGCCTTCATTTTTTGCCTCACAGTCCCATCCTTTGTCTTCAAAGCCACCAGTGTAGCATCATCAACCCCCTCTCTCTGACTCCCCTGCCTCCCTCTTCCTCTTACAAGGACTCCACCCAGATTATGCAGGAAAATTTCCCCAACTCAAATTCTTAATCAAGTCTACGAAGTCCTTTCTGCACATCAGGTAACATACTCATGAGTTCTGAGGATTAGGTTGTGCATCTTTGGGACACCATCATTTAGCAACTACAAGCTCTTTGAAAGAGCTCATACGTAGGAGAGGCTACATATTTGCAGCAGCAGCTACTGCTCCTGGCCCATATTCATTCTCTCCTCACTAGACACACACTTATTGTCCTTGCTTTCAGGTGCGACGACCATGCAACTGAGTTCTGGCCAATGGGGTGTAAGCAGCAGTGATAGGAACCACCTGTAGGCCTGGCCCAGACAATCCCATTTGCAGGCCTGACTGCAAGACCCGTCCTACAGGCCCCTCACTGTTCCCATCCATGTGTTGAGTGAAGAGAACTCCAGGACCCAGACAAAGGTGGAACCACAGGGGAAATAGGTCAGGGCCCCTGAATGACAGTGGAAACCATCTCCCTGCTAACTCACATTGTAGTTTGACATAAATTAAGACATTGAAATTTGAGCATTGTTTGTTGCAACAGTTAGCTTACACTGACAACACCCAGCTATGGAAGTGTACTTTAAAAGAATTTATAAAACTGTTCAGCCAAGATGGAGGCATAGGTAGATACACTTTGCCTCCTTATACAACTAAAGGAAGGACAACAACAAATTTAAAAGCAGAAAACAACCAGAATTGCCAGAAAATCTAACTGTATGGAAGTCCAACAACCAAGGAGTTAAAGAAAAAACATTTATCCAGACCAGTAGGAGTGGTGGAGATGGGCAGCCAGGCAGAGAGAACTCAAGGCAAGACCGGCGGCTGGAGGACTGAGGCAGGTGAGGCAGCAGCTGGTGGACCAGTGGTCCCACATCATGTGCAGATAACCTGGGATGAACAACTGGGGAGTGAGACAAACTACTGAACCCAGGGTTCCTGCGCAGGGAAATAAAGCCTTAAAACCTCTGACTGAAAAAACCTGTAGGGGTTGAGGCAATGGGAGGGACTCTCAGCCTCACAGGAGAGTTCGTTGGAGAGACCCACAGGGTCCTAGAATGTACACAAAGTCACTCACCCAGGAATCAGCACCAGTATGGCCCAATTTGCTTGTGGGAAGCAAAGGAAGTGACAGAAAGCCACCGAGAGCAGAGCAAGCAGCATTGCTCCCCTCTGACCCCTCCTCCACATACAGCACCAAAACGAGGGGAAGTGGGTTGCCCCACTCTGGTGAATACCTAAGTCTCTGTCCCTTACTACATAGCAGGAGCTCTGAGACAAAAAATATGGCCCAAATGAAAGAACAGATCAAAGCTCCAGAAAAAATCCAACTAAGCAATGAAGAGATAGCCAACCTATCAGATGCAGAGTTCAAACCACTGGTAATCAGGATGCTCACAGAAATGATTGAATATGGTCGCAAAATAGAGGAAAAAGCGTGGGCTATGCAAAGTGAAATAAAGGCAAATGTACAGGGAACCAATAGTGAAGGGAAGGAAACTGGGACTCAAATCAATGGTTTGGAGCAGAAGGAAGAAATAAACATTCAACCAGAACAGAATGAAGAAACAAGAATTCAAAAAAATGATGAGAGACTTAGGAACCTCCAGGACAAAGTTAAATGTTCCAAAATCCAAACCATAGGGGTGCCAAGAAAAGTGGAAGAGCAAGAAATTGAAAACTTATTTGAACAAATAATGAAGGAGAACTTCTCCAGTCTGGCAAAGGAAATAGACTTCCAGGAAGTCCAGGAAGCTCAGAGAGTCCCAAAGAAGTTGGACCCAAGGAAGCACACACCAAAGCACATCATAACTACATTACCCAGTATTAAATATAAGCAGAGAATCTTAAACACAGCAAGAGAAAAGGAGACAGTTACCCACAAAGGAGTTCCCATAAGACTATCAGCTGATTTCTCAAAAGAAACTGTAACAGGATACAGCCAGGGGGAACCCCAAATAGGGATGTGTAATGGGGTCCAGAACTCAGGGTATCTAGGAAATATTAAAAAATATGGGATGTCCTCACCCCCACAGGTCTACACTGGAGGATGGGATGCATGGAGCAGGGCCATTGAGAGTTGTTTTGCATAGCAACAATTTTGCAAATAACCTCAGGCATGGTCATTTAACATATCTATAAGTTTTACCTGGTTTCATGGATACGTTAAGTAGTTGTAGCCATGCCTTGAGCCAGGGGGATGGGAGTGACTTCCATCCAGGATGTAACTGAGAGGCAACTCCCCCTGGTTACCCCACCTACGTGAGAGCTTGCAGATGATTGGCTCCATGCCATGAGGCCACACCTGCCTGGACTTACTATGGCAGCCAAGAAAGGCTAGAAAAAAAATATGGGAATGCTAGCAGGTGTAACTGATTGTGGGAGGAGTTGGAAATGGAGCTGCAGAGGAAGATTGGCACTGGGATTTAAACCCAGACATGGCAGCCATGCAGGATGGTGGGGATCACATGACTTTGGGGTGCTCCCTTTTGCCACATGGCTTAGGAAGCAGGAGAGACCTTGCTGGGAAGGAAAGGGGTGAAAGGACTCTTGCTGGTGGGCCATGAAAAGGTGCCACATGGTTTTGGATTAACTGGAGATTGCGGCGGTGACACAGCTGATGGTGCCGGGAACCAAAAGGCTACCTGAGCCATGGACTTCAACTTCTTTTCCTGAGATACAGTACCCTGGACTGGGTGGAGGGAAAAGGAAGGACTGTGTGCATTTGTGGGTATTCCAAATGAGTTTAGTATTTTAATGAAGACATTAAGTCATTAGTCTAAGTTTGTATAACTTTTTAAATAAATAATTCCTTTCCTTTTCGCCAGTCTCTGGCATTAAGAGATGTCTTTCCCTGGCAGCAGGCAAGGTGAACCTAGTGGGGCGGGGACCCCCGGAGCACAAGGGGGGTCTATTCGGTAATAGTATAGCATTCACCTCCCCTGGTCTGTTCTGTAATAAAACTTTGCTGGGAAGAAGAGGCTGGAAAGAAGTATTCAAAGCCATGAAAGGCAAGGACCTACATCCAAGATTGCTCTATCCAGAAAAGCTGTCATTTAGAATGGAAGGGCAAATAAAATGCTTCTCAGATAAGGTCAAGTGAAAGGAGTTCATCATCACCAAGCCCTTATTATATGAAATGTTAAAGGGACTTATCTAAGAAAAAGATCAAAAATACAAATAGTAAAATGACAACAGACTCACAACTATCAAAAACAAAACCTAAAAAAACAAAAACAAACTAAGCAAACAACTAGAACAGGAATAGATTCACAGAAATGGAGATCACATGGAGGGTTATCAACCAGGAGGAGGAGGGAGGAGAATGGGGAAAAAGGTACAGGGAATAAGAAGTATAAATGGTAGGTACAAAATAGACAGGGGAAGTTAAGAATAGTGTGGGAAATGGAGAAGCCAAAGAACTCATATGTATGACACATGGACATGAACTAAGTGGGGGGGATGCTGGTGGGAGGGGGGCCCAGGGTGGAGGGGAACAAAGGGGAGAAAAAACTGGAACAACTGTAATAGCGTAATCAATAAAATATATTAAAAAAAGAATTTGTAAAAATGTATTTCATAAGTTGTATGTGGTATTCAATGGCATGTCAATATAAAACTTACACGAATGAGTTAATGACGTAGGCTCTGTGTGAACCAAGGAGGTGACCTGACAAACAGACACAACCCCCCCGCCCCCGCCCAGGTCAGCCGCAGGCAGCCCTCTTCATCCGACTTAGTTCTGGGTTTCGTACTCACAGTTTGCCCAGTACTGAGGAATCCTGATTAACAAGTAACTGTGAATGGTAACGAGTGTATTTTAACTTACTGTGATCCCCAGAAACTCCACAAACTGAAATCTCCAGAAAATCTTGACTCTGAGGCCAACAAAGAAGCTAGTTAACTGGGCAACACACATTAATATTTTAGACAGCTTCAACATAGATTTATTTGCACATTATTTACTTTCAAAAGGATCAGAGACAATTTACCCCAAAACTTGAAGGACAAATGAAACCAAAACCAGGCCAACAAGAACAATGAAATATGAAGTCAGAGGTCAGACAGCAGGAGTTAGGAATTTCATGGGCCAAGAAGCAAGGGAATGTGTGCATTTGAATGCGTGGGATGGGTGTGTGTGTGTGTGTGTGTGCGTGCGCACACACGCATGGTGAGGGGCCAGGCGAAGGGCGGTCAGAAACGTTCTGTGGCCTCAGAAACATGTGCCCTATTTTCCACAGTGGTACTTTCCAGGCAGATGACCAAAGGGTCCTCGCGTCTAGATGACCGTGTACCTGGCTAGACGAGGAGCTGAGGGTCCCTGCAATCTTCCATCAGTGACAGTAAACCCACACACTGAGGGACTGCGGGGAGGCCAGGGTTCCAGAGCAATTACCTTCAGGCAGTGATCAGCATGTCACCTGTGATACATTGTGGGAGATGCAGTCTGTGGCCTCGTCAGGACCAAATGGAAGGTGAGTCCTGATGAGCCACTGTTCTCTCTGGCACCAAAAGAGATAGAAGGTTCGGAAAGCCCAGTCAACAAGCAGGTAAGGTAAGGCAAATCTGAGAAGCGGCCCCGCTGTGGAGCCCAGGACTGTGGTAGAAAGTAGCTTCTCCCAGACTGGCCTGGGCAGCCCACCCAGCAAGGCCCCCTGGGGGAGAGAGGACACTCTCAATGACCGAGCACACATTCTGTGCCATGCTCTGTGCTCTGCCCTTTACATGGAGCTCAGCTGAGCCGTGTGTGGTAGGTGCATCTAACCTCCAATTTAGAGATGGGGCATTGAGTCTTAGCTGTATTGGACAGTCAGCCCAGGAACACCCAGCCATGGCCACCCGTGGCTCAGCTGGCATTCAGAGCAGCGCTGCCAGAGCCACAGTTCCTGCACTCAGACACCTGCCGAGAGGGCCCCAGGGCACATTTCAGGCTGTTCACACCATGACTGCCGATCCTTTTCCCCTTGACTCGGCTCAGACTGAAATAGACCAGAGGAGGGAGGTATGGTTGCCTCCAGTGCCACAGTCAGAGCTATAAATGTTACCGGGGGTGGAAGAGACGGCACAGCCAGGGTACAGGGCGTGCATTGGTGGCCCTCACCACAGGCACCAGGACGGCGGGCACAACGTGCTCCCATCGTCACCGCCTTTTGGGCCTCAGATTTCACAGGCCCAGTGACACAGACCTTCCTGGAACAGCCTGAGGGCCCTCGGAACACTCTGAACCACTCATTGTTTACACAGCGCTGCTATAGGCTTCCCAGAGTTAACCACTGTGTGACTGCCCATGGTAGAGTGGGGAGACTGAGGCACCGAAAGGTCTGTGTCTAAACCCGGACTCAGAAACTAGTGGGAGCTGATCAACCAGTGGGCCATGGTAGCAGAGGTATTGGCAGTGAACATTTCCCAAATAGAAGCCTGACTTTACCTCTGTGTGGGCCCTGCCATTTGGGGACCAGGTGAGCAGCGGGAGGACGCAGAGCAGATGTCAGGGGGTGACTGGTGGGAGAAGCTCTCTCACCCCACTCCCCAGTCTGGCGGCTCATCTGCCACAGGAGACGCCTCACATACTCACCTGGCCACCTACATAGGATGGAGCTTCTCCTCCTTGGGACAGCAGACACTGTTACATGGAAGTCCCCGAACAACCAGCCTTGTCAGTTTGGAGTTGTTGTTTGTTTTGTGACACTGTGTGATTTTATGTCACCTGGCCTTCCTAAGTGACATTGATAGTTACCTGAGTCCCAGCACCCCAACCAGGGTTTCATGGACAAAAAAAAATTGTTTTTTTCTCTAATAAATTTGTCACCCCAATCTTTTTCTCCTCAACGCTCCCCTATTAACTCTGCCCAGTCACAGTGACTTCAGAATAATACTGAAGTGTGTGGTCTTCAGTGAGAAGTGACTTGGGGCATTTTATTAGACTGGAGATTGGAAAGAGTGTGAGCTTTTCTACAAAACACTAATTTGGGGGCTTTATTATTTTTAAAACATTTTTAAACAAGTTATTTACTTACTTTTTTTAAAAGATTTTTATTTATTTATTTTTAGAGAGAGGGAAATGGAAGGGAGAAAGAGAGTGAGAGAACCATCAATGTATGGTTGCCTCTCACGTGGCCCCCACTTGGGGACCTGGCCCGCAACCCAGGCATGTGCCCTGACTGGGAATCAAACCAGCGACCCTTTGATTAGCAGCCTGCACTCAATCCACTGAGCTACACCAGCCAGGGCTGTACTTATTTTTTTAAAGAGGGAAAGGGAGGGAGAAAGAGAGGGGGAGGAACATTGATCAGCTGTCTCTCGAATGCACCCCTACTGGGGACTGAACCCACAGCCTCGGCATGTGCCCTGACCAGGAACTGAGCCTGAGACCTTTCCCTTTGCGGGATAATGCTCAACCCACTGAGCCACCCTGGTTGGGGCTAGTTTTTAAGTTTTGTGCAAATTAAACTTCATTTACACATGATTGCCTTTTCCTAGGCATTTCATTTTTATTGTTGAATGTTTTCCAATTGTCCACAGATCCCTCGGAGAAGGAGGTGGGGCTGCTGGGGGAGGGAGGATGTGGGCGGATGCAGCACCCGGCCTGGCTGTGGTGAACCCAGGAGACATGTTAACTGAGTGAATGAGTGGATGAATCAATGAATGAAGCCATTTTCCATCAGAGGATTTAACTGACCCTTGCTCATCCCATCCCTTCTTGTTACATGCCAAATAGAATCCAGCAAGTTTATGCACTTCACCCAAAAACCCACCGGGTCAGGCCTCAGGCCCAGCTTCAGGGACTGGGGATACCCAGGGCTCAGGCCAGAGCAGTGGCTGATGTGAGCCAGACGCCCCATGGCAGCCTCCAGCCCTCGCCCACGAGGACACTATTAAATCAACAAGCCCCGGCCTGTGTCTCCCCGGGCACCCCTCAGAGCACCCCACCTATGAAGCAGAGTGGGGGTCAGTCCTGTTGTGCACTTCGGGCCCTACACCTGGGGCCAAAAGGGCCACTGCTGCCCGCTGAGGAGGGGCGGTCAGGATCGGTGTATTAGCTGCACATCGGAGTGGGGAGGTCACCCCAAGGTCAGGGGTGCTGAGCAGGTGCAGAGCCCCAGTCAGCTTCCCAACCCTTACACACTCACTCCCCAGCTCCACTCGCACACTTCGTTTTCTCCCCCACCAGGCAAGGAAGTGTGTTGAACCTTGACTTACAGATCAAATTATGAGAATAGTAAGAATATCGTATCTCCATTTTCAAATGCTGCGTCCCCTTCATCTCAGACTCTGTAGCATCCCCTGGGAAAAGACCCCCAGGTCCCCACCCCTCCCTCCGGTGAGCACTGCCCTTGAAGGGGGAGGGATGGTCCCCGTAGCCTCTGTTGGGTGGGACCACACAATGCAGTCGGCCTCCAGTTCCGCCCTTGTCCCCTGGTCCTAAGAGTTGTGGGGGGCAGAGTCAGTAGAGATATTTGACCCCCCAAATCCAGGGACCTCTACGTTGGGCTGCTGCCCACTGGAAATGTGGGGCAGAGGAAGAGAGTGAGAACGGATTAAATGCATCAATCCTCAGTTAAACCCACTGGCGCCTCTTCCACCTAGAAACTCTGAGCACGAGGAAGTGAGTGACATGTTTGCTGGGGGGGGGAGGGTCTCAGAATCTGCAAACTGCCAAGACTTGCTAAGGGTCTCAGAAGTGTTCATCTGACTCACTGAGGGGCAGTGACCCATGCCGGTCCTTCAGAGGAGGGTGTCTAGGATGGTACTAACATATGAGAGACAGCCAAGAGAAATAGTGATATTCATTCATCTTGGAAAACATGTGGGTGGCTGTTGTTTTCAACTCTCTGGATGGTCCCAATGGGGGAGAGGAATGGGTTTGCTCAGAGGGTCCTGATGAGAGGACAATGAAGAAAGCCACTTGGAGGTAGACAGCAGCAAGCTGAGGAAGGGCCGACAGTCAGGAGCCACCCAGGCATAGGACAGACTGGCCTATAAGGTGGTGAGTTCACCATCCCTAGAAGTATCCAAATATCCATTTATTCATTTCCTCTGTCAACATATATGTACCAAAGTCCAGCAATGATTTGAGTGCCAGGCAGGCAAGGTTCTGGCTGTCGGGGAGCTTGCATTTTAGTGAGGAAGGCAAAAATCACACACACACACACACACGCCTAAAAAAGAAAAATAACCCCACAAAATATATGTTCAGTAGAGATAGAGTTATGCTACAAAAAATTAAATAAGGTTACGGCAGAGTTCATGCCGGATGTCACCTTTGGATCGGTGGTAGGGGCAAATATTGAGCCTCTTAGCAAGGAAGGTGTTAAGGGAGCATCAGGGGCTTTTGAAACCCCTTCCACTCTGAGTCTACAATCCCACATAACACTATTCTCCACTTCATTCACTGATGACTTTTGGGTGATCTCCCCAGATGGCGGATGTGGCTGAAGACACCTTGATGCAAGCCCCCCGTGGGTGCACGGCTGGGGTCAGGGGTCCCAGGTACAGCGGGGCGGTGGCTGTCCCTATCGCCCACCTGTCACCTCCTCATGTTCTGCCTGCTCCACAGGCTCGATTGCATAACTGCTGGCCCTGGGTTTAGAGCCTAGCGCCGCGTGGAGCTTGTAAATCTTCTCTCACATCATGAAATGCCAGCAATTTCACAGCCAGGGATTCCTGTTCTCATAAAGTCCCAACACCAGCAGCCTTGCATCTAAAAGTGTCCTCCGACTGATGGGTTGATGTCAGAGCTGCTGCCCTGGAGCCAAACACGGGGGCCTGCAGCCTCCACCACCTGCTTGGCTCCTCCGAAGCCCCACAAGTGAAAGCAGTGATTGGCAGACCCGGTTGCCGGGGCTCTGCCTGCAATGTGACTCTCAAATACGTCTCCCATTGGAGCAGAGGGACAGAGATGGCAGCCCCACGCTGGGAACAGAGGTCATATTTGTGTTGGAGGCTGTCTGAGGGGAAACTACATTTTTAATCAATAGGCACAGTTGCAAAACCCCATGAGGAAATAGCCACTCATATTTACATTTGCCAGGTGACTCTCAACTCTGGCTCCCAGTAGAGTGACCTGTGGGGTGTTTAAAAGGCAGACTTGCAGAGGGAGGTAGTCCCCCCCATGGAGTTTCTGACCCGGTAGAATCTAGAATCCAGGAAGGGGCCCTTGCCTGTGTGTGTTCTACAGGTCAGGAGTTACTACCTAATTCATAGGAAAAACAGGAAACAAACATGAAGGACCTTGTGGCAGCCCTCTAACCTGGCCCCCAACGATCCCCACTTCCTAGCATTCACACCCTTGTGTAATCCTCTCCTCTTGAGAGTGGGCTGAACCTAGTGACTCACCTCCGTGACTAGACCAAGGCACAAAATGACAGAATATCACTTCCCAGACTAGACTGCAAAACGACTGTGGCTTCTGTTTGGGCCCCCTCTCTCCTTTTGCTCCGAGGGAAGCTACCTGCCATGTTGCCAGCTGATGCCCCGTGACCAGAAACTGATGCCCCCACACAATAGCCAGCAAGGACGTGAGGCCTGCCAGCAGTCACAGGAAACGCAGGGGAAATGCGTAGTCTCGCAGTCCAGCACTGACGGGACTGCTGCCCCACAGACACCGCAATTGCAGCACGTGAGCGATGCCTAGACAAGGCACCTGGAAAAGTGTTCCCAGATTCCCAGTCCACAGAAACTCTGAGATAATGAGTGTGTGTCTTTTAAGCCGTCATGTTCTGGGGATAACCTGTTAGGCAGAAAGAGACAGCCGACACAGACACGTGCAACAAAGCGTTAATGGTGGCTTGTCCCTGGGCAGCGGGGCTCTGAGTATCTGCGTGTTCTTCCTTTGGCTTGTCTGCATTTGTTACTTGTTTTATATTACTATGGATTACATTCAGAATGAAAAAAAACACAAATAAACATCATTTCCAAATTATGTTCAAAACAACTTCTAGAGGAAAACAAAGGAGAAAATATTTACGACCTTGTGCTAGGCAGAGCTTTCTTAGACAACTCATCACAGAGGGTTATCCAAAAAAAGATATTGGACATTATCAAAATTAAAAACTTTTGCTCTTCAACAAACATCATTTGTAAAATATGAAAGACGAACTCCAGACTGGGAGAAAAGATTTGTAAGTCATATGTAATAAAGGACTTGTTTTCAAGAATCTAAAGAACAGTAAGAAGATAAATAATTCAACTAAAAAATAAGCAAAAAATTTGAATAGACATTTCTCTAAGAAGATACACCAATGGCCGATGAGCACATGAGGCAACAATCGTCCTCAGTTTTCAGGAAAAGGTGAACCACAGAAAGCCACCAAAGCACGCCTGTCAGAGCGGCTGGAATCAAAATGGTCAGTGCCACTGGGGCTGTGAAATAAACACGCAACTTCATTCATTGCTGATGCAAATGTAAAAATGATGCAGTCACTTTGGGAAAACAGTCTGGTGGTTTCTTAAAAATTAAATACAAATTTGCCATATGACCTACTCCCAGAGAAATGAAAACAATGTCCACAAAGACTGGTAGGCAAATATTCATAGAAGTATAGTTCTTAACAGGCAAAACTGGAAACAATCCAAATTTCCATGGACACTGAGTGGATAAACAGAAAGCGGTATATCCATGCAATGAAATACTACTCAGCAATAAAAAGGAACAAAGTCTGATGCACGCTACCACATCACTGGACCACAGAAACAGTATGCGAGCTGAAAGAAGCCACACAGAAGAGAATGCATAGTTATTATTCTGCTCATATGAAATGACCAGGAAAGGCAAGTCTATAAGACAGAAAGTAGATCAGAAGTTGTCTAAAGCTTGACTGGGAGTGAGTTTGACAGCAAATAAACAAAAGAAAATATTTTGGGGTAATAAAAATATCCTGAAACTGGGTGTGGAAATGGTTGCATGACTATAAAAACTTATTAAAAATCACTGAACTATGTACTTACAATGGATAAATTTTATGTCATGTAAATTATACCTCAATAAAGCTGTAAACAAGTTATGTTCATAACCTTAGACCCAGGAATTTCATGCCAAGGGCATAATTAGAAATGTACACAGACACTGGATAGAATAGCATGCAGCTGTTAAAAATAGTATTGACAAAGAATTTTTAATGATTTGGAGAAACGCTTAAAATAGAGTACAAAGTTGTTCTTATGGCTAGATTTCCCCAAGAGTAGAAAGAGTCTATATATAAATATTCATTTTTCTAAACCTAGTTAAATTTGTTTGGTGAATATGTGTGTATATGTATCATAACCAGATGCATGTATAAACATGGGTTGTTGTTGTTTTTTCATTCTGGACATGTATAAGTAGTAAACTTCTGGTGGTTATGTTAGTGACTTCTGGTTTTTTCTTTGTCCTTCATTCTCTTTTCGATTTTCCTTCCCAAAAAGCATGTATTCATTTTTAAATCTGGGAAAACAAGTTGTTAGAAGAAAGGAAAGCAATGGTAGGTCGCTCCTATCCTGGTCAGAGGGAGGCTGCGGGTCCTCAGTGATGGGAACGCCCGGCCTCAACAGAAGGATGTAGAGAGCCTGCCAGCAGCAGCAGGTGAGTGCCGGAGCACACCTGGAAACACCGGTCTGAGTCCCACTCATCCCAGCTGGACTCAACAATCTGTCAGAGGCCCACTTCCCTCTCATCAGCCAAGAGGAGGAGGGGCTCCTACCATGGAATGGCCCCCAGGGCTGTTTTCTGTCACTGCAGTGTGACAGGTAGGAAATGGAGCAAAGCCTTAGAAACAGATGCATGAGACTTAGTGGAAACTGCTGGAAACCAGTTCCCCAAGCTGTGGCACCACAAAGAAAGCTCCCCTGGAGGGGCAGACAGACCGGGGTTGGAGTCCTGGTTCAGCTATGAAAGCTGTGCTCTGTGGAGTCTGGGAAAGTGTCCTCATAGAGCCTCAGTTTCTCGTCTGTGAAGTGGAGACAATTAGATTGTTTATTTCCAAGGCGGAAATCTGTATCACTGGTTAATAAAATTCAAGGAATGAAAGGGTTGTATTAGTTCCCCAGGGTTGCTGTAACAAGTTATCACAACCTGGGTGAGTGAAAACAATGGCAATTTATTCTCTCAAGTTCTGGAGGCCAGAAGTCTCAAGCTATGGGCAGGGCCGGGCCCTCCCCGCAGCCCAGGGATGACCTTGTCCGTCTCCTTCCCTGCAGAGGCCCCATGGACAGAGCAGAACCGGTACACAGGAGATGCCCAATGCGATTTGTGCGGAGAGCAAACTGGTTAACGATTCAGGGGATGGCGGACTCTGGTGTTGTTTTATGATAAACTCTTCCTTCAAAAAGTGATGCATTCATCTTCTAAAATATCAAAAACACACACAAGCATAAAGATCAAAATACGTCAGAATCACACCTTTTACAGATAAACTCCTGCTAATATTTTTGCATACAGCTACCCAATATATTATTACATATAGGAATGTTTTTTAACATCATACTGTAAACATATTTTTAAACTAATTTTTACACTTGACATGTTATGAATACAGTGCCCCCCGCCCTTATCCTCAGGGGATATGTTCCAAGACCCCCCACTGGATGTCTGAAGCCACCGACACCACCAAACCCTATGTATATACAATGTTGTATCCTATACATGCATACTTATGGTAAAGTTCAATAAATTAAGCAAGGCAAGAGATTAACCATAACTAATAATAAGGTAGAACTATTAGAACAATATACTGTGATAAAAGTGTGGATGTGGTCTCTCTCAAAAGATCTCATTGTACGGTACTCCGCCTCCTCCTTGCAATGCTGTGAGATGGTGCGGTGTTACAAGATGACAAGACAGGAGGTGAATGAATGACGGAGGCATCGTCACGAAGCTTTTAGGTACTGTGGACCTTCTGACAATACATAACAACCACTTGACAGCTTTTCTTGGCATATATGAGTTTCCAGCATCGCTACTCTTGTGCTTTGAAGTCAGTATTAAATAAAATAAAAGTTACTTGAGCCCTCCCTGGTGTGGTTCAGTGGACTGAGTGCTGGACTGTGAACCAAAGGGTCGCTGGTTCAATTCCCAGTCAGGGCATATGCCTGGGTTGCCCGCCAGGTCCCCAGTAGGGGGCGTGAGTGAGAGGCAACCACACATCGCTGTTTCTCTCTTTCTCCTTCCCTTTCCCTCTCTTTAAAAACAAATAAATAAGTTCTTTAAAAAAAGTTACTTGAGCACAAGCACTGGGTGTGCAGCACTTGATCTGATAAGCAAGATGGCTACTAAGTGACGGACAGGAGGAGCATACTTTTATGTCTAGGGCCAGAAGGAGCAGGACTCGGGAGATTTCATCACATACCTCAGAACAGTGCAATATTTCAAAACTTATAGATTGTTTAATTCTGGATTTTCCATTTAATATGTGTGGACTTGGGTTGAACACCAGCCACTGAAAGTGCGGAAAGCAGAATCACGGGTAAGGGAAGACTACTCTCTTATTCAACCCTATCAGTTTCTGTTCCTTTAGGTTAACACACCTTTGAAACAGCCACGTTCAGACCCCTCCTTCTAAGCGGTAACCACCCTCAAGAGAGCAAATAATCTTAACTATCCTGTAATCCTATCCCCACCTTGCTTTCTCACAGCTTTATGTGTATTTCCTTGTTCTAATGCATAAAAGAAGCTAAACACTGTTATTTTCCAAAGCATTTGAAATCTTTCTCCCCAGCATACATCATCAGTTGGATCCAAATAAACTCCTATAAAAATCCTCTACAGGTTTGGATGTTTCTTACCTCAACAGCATGGACAAGTGACCCAGTACCAGTTGGCAAGGAGGCCCCCTCTGTGTGGGCACCCTCCCACTGCCTCAGCCCCCCCAAATCCCTGGCACTACACACCCTGGAGAAAGGCTCATGGCAGCCCCTGTGCTGACTGAGATAAATTTCCCTCACTCAGTGCGATGTGTCTTAAAATAACTCTCATTTCAGGCAATGGGAATTGTGCAACATAAGCTTCTAGCCCAACTGAGTTAGATCAAAATTTCTATCTGCTACAGTCATAAACTATTTTGTACATACTGGTGTTGATAGATGTAAATTTGAAAAATCTACATTTTTATACATTAATACTGACACCCCTCAACTGCCTTTCTGATGCCAGGTTCACACTTTCATCAGTCAGCCGAGGGACCATTTCTAAAAGTCACATGGGCAATGCTGGCCAGCTTGAGTGGGAGCGTGCATGAGATTGCTTTGCTGTGTGTCCTCAAGCAAATTACTTAACCTCCCTGGGCCTCCACATCTTTGTCTGTAAAGTGGCAGTAACGGTAGTAATATCTCCCAGGCGGCACTGCTGTGCGGATGGAGTACACCGGCCCGTAGAGTACGCGTTTGTAAGTGTTGGCCATTGTCGTTATTCTCTGTGCACTGACTGGCAGATTGTATTTGGTCCGTGCTAACTCTGTAAAAGCCCGTGGAAAGCAGAGACGTAGATGCACTGATGTAGTGAAGTGATCACTACACTTGACAAAGATGCGCACTCACGCAGAAAATCGTTCTCAAGTGAACACCCTCTGGATCGGTGTGTCACCCATGGGTTCACTCGTTAGAGAACAAGGCTGAGGAAACACACACAAAATCTAGAGAAGCACTGTAACCCACTCTGTTAGTGCTCCGCCCTATCCCCCAGCATCTACTGTTTCTGTGCACTCCAGCCTGGCTTCACTGCCAGCTCTGGGACTGCCCCCAACCCCGGGCTTTCTCTGGCCGCTGGAGCCTGTTCTGCCTGCTAATGCAGGACAGACAGGAAGTGCTGGAAGCCAGCCTCTCAGGAGCAGCTGCAGCCAATGAGGACGGGAGGTAGCAGTTAAATACCCCAGCTCCCTGGCCCCTCAGGAGAGGTGTGTGCTACGCTATTTCCCAGAGGCCCTGGTGAAGTTAAGCTCCGGTCGCCTTCAGTGGTGACTTACTGCATACGTCCCCCTTGTCCAGTTTTCTTTCCTTCCCTTTCTCACTTCCCTCTTTCCCTGCCAGCATTTCCTGGGATCACCTTGCAAATGAACTACCTGCATTCAACATTTTTGTCTCAAGTGTTAATTTTGGGGAAACCCAAACTGAGTGATATATTATTAAAGATTGTGTCTAAAAGGTTAGGCACATAAGCACACACAACAGGGACACACTTGTAGCCAGTGGCACACACTCTGAGTGCCATTCTTCCTCCTCCACCAGCTCCCACCCTTGCACACACACACAGGTGAGGCAACCACGTCAGCTTCAGAGTCTCAGGGGCCTGGGAATCAGGCATCGGAGGATATCAGGAGGCAAGACCAAAGAAGGGCAGCTGGAGTACAGGCGGGACAGGACACACATGTGTGCAGAGCTTGTGCACAGACCAGAGTGCCATCGTGCATTTGGGTAAAAAGGGCTCTCTGCTACTTACCTGGAAACACAGTCTCTGCCAGGCAGTGTGCCCTTACCATGCAGCCGATGCCCCTTAGACATACCTTTGAGCAGTACACAACCTGAATTCCTGAACATGAGCTGCACGGCATCATTCATGCAAGGCCTGTGAGCTGCATCCTAAGTGGTACCCTAGTGGAGGGCTTCTTCTCGGACCTCAGGTGGGCCCTGAGCTCCGGGATGGAGCAGAGATTTTGGTGACTTGAGCAGGGAGGGTCTGGGGAAGCAGAATCCAACCAGGCCTCAGCCATCATCAGGTAGTTCTCTGGGCTCAGACCTGCCAATTAAAGGCCTCCAAGATGAAAGAGGAAGGCTTTGTAAGCAGCCAGGAAAGATGAAAGCCAAGCCCACGTGGTGTTTTATGGCCTCCTGATGGGAGGATTCTTGGTGCTCCTTATTATGCTCAATCAAGAGCCTGTAATTACAGAAACCCAGAGAGATTCTCACAGAGGAGGCCACCTGGCCTCGGCTTTCCCTCCGGACTGGCTCTAACAGATCACGTGTTCTCATCTTCTCCCCACCATCAGGCATTCGGGGAACATGCTAATTGCCCCAGTCTTCTGGCAGCAGGACCCACCCCTCCCGCACCAGATCTGGCACACCCAGCCCCTCCCCAGCCCAGGAGCCGTGAGCCTTAGCTGTGCATCAGACCAGAGCCTGGGAGTATTGGGACCGAGCAGCCCGCACCCCTCCAGCTGTGTGTCCCCAGAGGGGTGTGAGAAGTGGGGGTGCCCACAGCTTGGGGTCAGCAGACTGACAAGCTCCAGCCAGACTGTCCGGCCCCCTGCTTCATGCTGCAACATCTGTGCTGAGCAGCCCAGCTCACCGCTGGCAGGAAGGAGAGCAACTACACATCCCACACACCACTATTTTATTTGTTTCCTTATTTTCTTTCTCCCACTATAAGAAAGTGAGCTCCATGAGGAAAGATTTACATTTAGTATTTTTTTGCAGCTAAGAACAAATTCCCACAAACTTAGTGGCTTAAAACAACACAAGTTTATTATCCGACAGTCCTGAAGGTCAGAAGTTTCAGTGGGCTAAGGTCAAGGTCAAGGGCAGGGCTGCATTCCTGCTGGAGGCTCCAGAGGAGATTCCCTTTCCTTGCCTTTTCTGGCTTCGATAGGCCGGCTGCATTCCTTGGCCTGTGGCTCCCTTCCATCTTCAAAAGCAGCGTTCACATCACTCAGACCCCTGCCTCATTACCACACGTCCTCCCTGACTCTGCCTCTCCTGCCTCCCTCCTCTACTGAGCAGGAGCCTTGTGATGCCCTTGAGCTGCCAGGTAATCCCACGCCATCTCCACATCTTCTGGTCAGATGGTCAGCAGTCCTCATGCCCCCCGGCCACGTAACAACATACTTGCTGGCTCTGCAGATTAGGACACGGGCGTGTTTGGTGGTGGCGGTAGGGATCCAGCATCTACCTACAGGGTCTTGTTCATGGCTACATTCCCAGTGTCTGGCACACACTAGGTCTCCAATAAATACTTGTTGAATAAATAAGTGAATGAATACATGCATAAATCATTAAGGATCATATTTAGTGTTATAGTAAACAGTAATCATGCTTACTCAGTACCAGGCACTGTTCAAAGTGCTTTATGTGTGTTATTAACTCATTTCATCCCCATCAGTTCTATGAGTTTAATTTTGTAATTGTCCACATTCTACAGGTGGAGACAGTAAGGCACAGAGGAGCTGTCCACCCAGGCTACACCGCTAGTGAGTGGGGAAGTGGGGTCTGATCTCAAATGTATTGAGCAGTCACGGTACTGCCCACCCTGGCTGGGTACATTACATTTCCAATCTCCTTTCATCCTCAGGAGAGGCCGGGAGGGAGGTGGTTGGAGTGTGAACTGTGACCTCGGGCACGGAATTACATCATGCATTTAGCTAAGGGGTTCCAAGGCATTCAGCAGCTCAGTGTCTGGGGCAATGGATTGCATGTTGCTTCTTGAGTCTCCTTCAAGGCTAGTCAGACCAGGGCCCAGAGCCCTCATGGAGACCATGGGGTGTTCATGTCTCCACCATGAGTCAGGCTCCTGGCTCGGACCCTGCTCTCTGGCTCTTCTCCTCTATGCAACTAGGGCCCAGGCCCCCAGTAGGCCTGTAGCAGACCATGACTCTCACCTACAGTTGAGCTGGGCAGCTATGCCTTCTGAAAGCCTGTCCTCCTCCAGGGACAGGAGCGTACTTCCCGCCCTACCCAGAGCTGAAGTGGCATTGCCTACTTCCTTGATGTAACTCTGGGGGCCCTCCTAGCTGGGCCCCACCCATGTTTTGCATGCGCTGGATCTGCTTGCACTCTGCTTGCTGGTCCCTGTCACTGCCCCCTATGACAGGCTGTTTTTTCACAGCCCTGCTTGGTTTCCCCTGCCAGCCTGCTCTTCAAGGCATGCAGGCCTGCAGGAAGCTCCCAGACACAGGCCTCTGCCTGTCCCCAGCTCTGCGGTGGGAAAGTGATGCTGGGGCAGGGAGGTGGCATCCTCTCCTCTCATTTGCATCTTAACCTTTGGGATCAAAGCCAAGAAGAGTGAAACTGCCTGCGCCTGCCAGCACAGTGGGGCATCGCACTTTCTGTTCCTGCCAGTACATTTTTCTAGGTCAATGTCAGGTCAGGAAAATCCAATTCCACATGTCCCAACTTTTTATTTAAAAACACAGAAGTTGCTTTCCAAAATAAATAGTGTTTACAAGTAAAGCCTGGAGAAGCTTCCAGCAGAAACACACTCAGGGGCCAGACAGGACAGACGCTCCCGGGCTTGGTTGTTGTAAACCCAACCACAGCCCCAGCACCAGTCCTAGAAGGACAGGCTGGGCTGGGGGAGAACACGTGTGTGTACACTTGTGTGTTGATATGTGCATCCACGTGCATTTACATAAATATGCATCATGTTACCTTCAGGGTCTCGGTATGGTCAGCATGTATATGTAAATTAGGAGGGTTATACATGTGTACTTGTGTGTCTATGTGTGTGTACAGGCATGTGTCCATGGGAGGGTGCGTGTTTCTGCCTGGTGATTTTGCACATGCTGTCCTCTCTGTAGACACTTTCCTCCTCTCATCAGTGCTACTTCAGTCTCAGCCCTCACCCTGTTCTTTTTCTCTGCTGAATCTGGTGCTGGGGTCAGACTTTGATGTGCTCTAAATGCATCTCCCCCATCCTGTTTCCTTGTGGTGCCCGCCCACAGCCGGACCCCACTGGATGTGGACTTGTCATACAGACCAACTGAGAACAGTTTCTGGTTACCATGTGGGGCCCAGCAGTTTGAGCTCACACCTTGCTGAGGCCACCTTGACTTCAGGATCTCAGCTCAAGGCCCCACAGGCCTGGGAACCAGCCACTTGCTTCACCAAATTTAATCAACGCCACCTGGCTCCTGAAAGCTGAGTGGCTTTCTTAGCAAACCCTAAGAAAGGGTCTCTCCGGGCAGGCCTCAGCGGGGCTGCTCCTCACTGTGCATTAACTCAGGCCCCGCCCTCCCCGACCAGCCCCTGCGCCTGCCCTCGCTCCTGCTGCGCCCCACCACACCACCACTCTCCACAGCTGCTTCTCTGCCTCAGCTCTGCCAGCCCTCACCCTCCAAGGCCTTTCAGACCAGTTCTACTCCTCCCCCTCCCCCCAGGAGGCCTTCTCAGATAAACCTCCCGCCCCACAACACGCCTCATCCGTTGGCCCCGTATCACTGGATGACACACTGCCCCGCGTATTACCTAAGACTTGTTTTCAGGTTGCTTCACGCCACATATCTCGCCTTCCCACCTAGATCGCAATCTCCTTCTGGGTGAGAGGCAAGCCCTGTGCTCTCCTTGAATAAGCTGTGGAACCTGACACAGGTCGGACACAGTGTAAACCAGCGATAAGGGCTGTGGGTGAGTGGATTCAAGAAGACAGAGTCGGGGGTGGGGGTGGTCAGACCATAAAACTTCGTGCCAGGCCCTGTGTTCAGTGACTCACCTGCCTCACCTCATTTAATGCTCTGTAACCGTGGGAGCTGGGTGGTATTAGCCCCATTTCGTAGATGAGAAAATAGAGGCAGGGAGAGGCTAAGTGACTTCTCCCAGGCCACAAAGCTGGTAAATGGCAAGGTCAGGGTTTAATCCTAGGTCATGTGCTTCTCTATTCCTTCTCAACAACCACATCAGTGGACGGCAGTGAGCTAGAGACTCAGGAACTTTCTGAAACTCTGAAGCACACCCTATCCAGGAGAAGGTAAAGGTGGCACTCGATCCGTGCTGTCCGATCCAATCAAAGTTTCTGCAACGATGAAAATCTCCCCCTCTGTGCTGTGCACTGCAGCAGCTGCTAGCCACAGCCGGCCGCTGACTGCAGTGGCCACCTGAAATGTGGCGAGTGTAACTAATGGCATGGATTTTCCATTTTATTTTATTTTAATTAATTTAAAAGTAAATACTCATCCCTGGCTAGTGGCTACTGTATTGGACAGCATAACCCTGGATAACTGCTTCCCACCCATGTTCACACTGAGCAAATACAGAAAATAACAATTCTACAATGAATGAGACTGCTTGTTAGTGGGGGCACCCGGCCCAAGGGGTCCTGCCCTCCTGGCCTGCTTCAGTCACCCCAGGGGTCAGTGTTACAACAAACTTGTAATCGGGCACACCATCTCGTAATGATGGCCACCTTTCCTGCCAGTGCTAGCTCCCAAGCCCAGCACACTGAAATCACTGTGATTATGAAAATCCCAGCATAGGAAGTATGCAGGGTCTTGCCAGTCCTTACGTGGCATCCTGCCAGTCCATTCCCCACAGGGTCAGTGCCAGGCCCTGGGCAGGGTTGAAGAACACAGAGTGACTCAGGGTCCAGTCTCACTGAGCACAGAGCAGCAGTAATGAACGGCGCCTTCTTGGCCGTGCAGCCCCAGACTTGTTGGAAAGCAGGACACTGGTCAGAGCAACAGGTTTTGTCCGGGGCCCTCTCTG
This sequence comes from Tonatia bakeri, assembly GCA_004024845.1. NCBI lineage: Eukaryota > Metazoa > Chordata > Mammalia > Chiroptera > Phyllostomidae > Tonatia > Tonatia bakeri. The sequence continues at coordinate 45,221 of PVIA01006458.1, forward strand.
GTCCTGTGAGAGGCCAGCCCAGACACACAGACGAAGGGATCGGAGCTCCCACCGGGCATACTTCTTAGCAGCACTTTGGCGCCACCTCCTGGGAAGTTTGCATAATGCCAGTGGACCCGTTACTGATGGGGGCTATCAGACCTCTCAGCCGTCCGGATCCGGCTGTTGCCAAGGTCCGAGGGCCGACTGGTACACAGCAGTCCGGTCAGCTCCCTTCCTGCAAGGAAAGGGCACGTTGGGATGGGAGGAAAATGGGCGAGGACAGCAGCACTGGGGAAGCGGGAGGAAAGGCAGCTCGAGCACTGCGTGAGTCTAGAATGGGAACCTTCCAGAATTCAGGATCTCATTCACACCTCCAATATTAAACTGCCAGACCCTGGAGTATAGGGAGAAACCAGAAACAAGCTTGGTGGTAACTGCAGGAAGCAGGGTGGCGCCTGCGCTGACCTCTGAAGATGAGAAGAGCTGGGCACACATGGAGAGGGGAAAGAGGCATTTTCAGGGGAGGGAGAGGCTTGGGGGGACTATGCCCTGGATGGGAGAAAGAGGGCAGTCCGCTGGGGAAGGGAAGTGGCTCAGGGTGCCAGGAAGGGGAGGATGCGTAGGGAAGGGAGGCCTGGAGGTGAAGCTGCTGTGAGGGGGGGCAGCAAAGTCCAGCTCACCGGGGCCTAGTCTTCTGCAGCCCCCACCCCATCCAGCAGACCCCCAGGGTCAAACCCCCAGGAGCCTCTGGTTGTGAGTGGTTTTGTCCATGGCTATGGAGTGACCAGCAAATGCAGCAGATGGGCAGAGAGCCCCTGGGCTGCCTGGATTGGTACTGAGGAGGGGTGCAGGGAGGTGAAGGGAGAGAGAGCCCCAGAATGGAGGCTGCAGACTGACTAGCTCCATGTCCTGGCAACTTTCCTCTCTGGGCCTGTTTCCTCACGGGTAAACGGCAGGCATTGACTGATGGTCTCCATCAACTCCTGTCTAACCAGCCTGTGTCCAAACATGCGGGAAGGGAGTGAGGTGTGGACATGTTTGCGCTCTGGGAAATGGCCCCCTGCCCAGGAAGTGTGTCAGGGAAGTGCTGGAGCCAAGCTTCAGGTTCATGCAAATTGTGAAAAGTCTTCTTAAGCTGAGTCTCCAGTTCTCCCAGTGGGAGAGCTGGGGGTAGGGGACACCCCCAGGGAGAGTTAGACACCTGGCCAAACCACAGAGGCATACAGAGTATGGGTCTCCTGTTCAGACTTCAGCCTGGCACAATTCCTCCGCAGCACAGGGGGAGGCCTCTGTCGGGTGCTGGGGTGCAGGGGGAGCCTGGAGCACTGACTAGCTCCAAAAGTCTGAGGATCTCCCCTCAGCCTTCTTCCCAAGGGATTCCCAAGCCTAGGAAAGAGGGAAGAGACCCCTGAATGGGTCAGAAAATTCTTTTCTGGGAGCTGCAAAGTCAGCAACGTCTTCCACGATGGAATCTTCTGGTAAACAAGTCAGGATGGCTTTTGGCTCTTCCCAGGAAGCTGGGAGGGGGAGATAAGGTCACCAGTCAACAGACACCAATTCAAAAGCACTTCCTGGGTAACAGCAAGTTCTCACAGGCTGCCCTCAGCTGAACCTCTTATCAACCCATGGGGGAGGCAGGGCAGGGCAGGGGTTGGGACTCATTTTATGGTCGTAAACCTTCCCTCCAGAAAGAACCGCCCAAGTTCAGCAGCCCAGCCCCATGTCGCACAGGAAAGGACAGCACGATCACATTAGGGAACAGTGTGCACGGAACCTTGAGGTACGCTGGTGGCTGAGTGACAGGACCCTCTCCAGGTCTCCTCGGAGGGAGGCGTGCCACGAGTGTGAAAGACCCGATTTCAAAGACGTGGTACAGAAAAAAAAGGGAATATAAAATGTTACTGAATTTTATTTTAATTTCATGTTGAAATGACAAGGTATTGGATATATTGGGTTAAGTAAAATATATTAAAAGTAATTTCTCCTGTTTCTTTTTACTTCTTTTCGTGTGGCTACTAGAAAAGGTAACATTAAATGAAGGGTTAGTAGCTGCGGCTTGTGTTATTTTTGTATCGGACAGCACTGCACCAGGTTATCACGCTGGTGGGGCCAAGTTCATTACCATCACCCCGATGTCTAGTCCACATCGCGCGAGAAGGTCAGGACAGGCCTGGGAACCAGACAGGCACTGGACTAAGTCTCTTACATCTCATTTTACCCTCCCAGCAATGCTGTGCTGGGGAGGGGAGGGCAGAGAGAGAGGTGCAGAGCGGGAGGGTTCATTCAAGGCCCTGATCAGGGTCAGGTGAGGGCAAGGGGAGCGGTAGAGGCCTTGCATGGCTCTGAGTTTCTGAACAGGAAGATGCCTCTTCTCGCCCTTCTGTCTACGCACTTCCTGGTCAACGGTCTCCCCACTTGGTCTCAGCCAAGTCGGTTGTGAAATCTGTCCCATTTCCTTTCAAGCTCTGCTCTCCTCTTCCAGATCCAGACACTGTTCCACTGGTGACCGGCCCTGGTGGCCATCACAGCCTCAAGCAGTATGGTGGCTGTCTTAGAAGTTCTCCCGAGAGAGGCAGCTGGGACTCCTGCCAGGCGGGAACCTGGCCTCGAACCCAAGCCGAGGTCTCAGAAAGCCCCTTTCCAGCAAATTCAGAATCCCCAGTTCAGGAAGTTCCTTGAGGGCCCTACCTTTAGCTCTGGGACCTGCTGAGGGAAGTGACCACACCACCACAAGGTGGTGCTGTTTCCACACCCCTGCGCTCCCCAGCGACCTGTGGTCACACCTGCATCGAAAATGTAACAGAGCATTTGGAGGAAGTTCTCCCTGGACCAGCTGTTGAATCTCTTTCTCAGCTTTCAGCTGCTAAAGGTTCTTCAGACTCAGGAATTCTGCTATGAACACAGGGCACCTCTGAGTGCACTCTTTGAAGTAAGTCAAGCAGGCTACAAACTTATGGTCAATTCTCTTCTACAAAGGAATTCTGTGCCCAGAGGCCCTTGTGCACACCTAATACACACAAGAGGAACACACACCCATTAAGCAAATAGCACGCAGTCCACACATACATGTGTGTGTGTGTGTGAACTTGACCATCAGAGTCAGAAAGATGTTACAGGTTACTTAGCTTGGGGTTTTCTTTTCCTTTTTGTTTTAGTTCCAGGAATTGTATTCCAAAGAAAAAATGTTACATTAAAGCCAAATGTGTAAAATGAGGGGAATTTAAAAAAAATTATGGAAGTTTCAGTTGCATATGTGAGAATAAAAGAACATCTTCCCAGTAGTTTTCTGGAGCAAACCTGGAAAACCATCAGTCTAGTCCCACTGCCTGCTTCCTAGGAGGGGACTGAGACTCCAAAAGGAGAAACGACCTGCTCGAAATCACACATATACTTGTAAATGTTCTCGTGTTCTGAGACCCAAAGGCAGGTGTTTCTACTGAGAAATAAAATCTCTCCATTTTCTCTGACTTGTATCCAGACTCGCTTCAGGTCATGGTGACAACCCAAGGCAGAATGACAGTAACGCATGACACTTGCCCCGGCTCTGTTTATTTCAAGCCCTTTCCGCCTCCGTCGTCCTGCCCGGCCCTCCCGAGGCCCCTGAGAGTTAGGAAGGCGAGCGGACAACCCGGGGGTCCGAGGAGAAGCCATGGCACAGACTGGCGGCTTGACTTGCTCTCGAGCACAGTGAGCGAGTGTCAATAAAAATAATGAAGTAAAAGACTAGCACCCAGGATTCCTTAGACAACTCTGCACGTGGGTCTGGAGCTGAGCTGTTTTTCTTCTAGGCTCGGTGGGAATACAGTTCTTTTTAAAGGAGGGGGCTGTTAGGTGTTGGTTCTCCAGGTGACAAAAAGTAAATGAGAACAAGAGATTGTGCTGCTTAAGGACAGGGCCTTGCCTTCGTTTTCATATTTGCAGGGCCAGGCTTATCGGCCGGTACATTGTAAGCCAGTAACTATTCACTGGATGATTAAATAAATGTGACATAGACATGTCATAGATATTTTTGGCTCCCGAGACAAGAAATTAAGATTCTGCACAAATTAATACCATTTCCATAATCCCCTAGACAGACAGCCTTGGAGAAGTGCTGAGAGGAGGAAAGCACACCACACCCAGGGATTTATGTTTCTCTCCTGTCGCTCCGACCAGCCTCCTTCGGGAAAAGGCAGCTTCAGACGGGGCTGGGCTCCTGCCACATTTTTATTGTTCAAATCACACATTTAGCTAATATTTTCTACCTACTTACTAAGGGTCGCTGTGCATGAGGCCCTGAGAGGTATAAAATAGACCAGTCAGATAGCATATTTAATGACATAATATTTCAGGACTTAGATTTAACTTGAGAACATTGAAGAGCGGCCATGGGATCCTGAGTAAGTGCTGACTCATCGTGTAGGTGGGGACGGGGAAGCAATCATTAGCAATTCGGTACAGCAACAGATCACTAAACCTGAACCTGCCCAGAACAAGTGGTGGGTACGTGGGGAGGCAGGGATGAGTAAGACAAGCCACGGAGCTCACCAGATGGATGGCACAGGATGAGCTCACAATACGACGTGGGGAGATCCACAGCCAAAAGTAGCTGTCGTCAGCCTTCCCGTGGAGAACCACTAGTACACTTCCCATCTTTTACTCATGGTTGTATAACCAACCCGTCCCCCTAACACACACAGTGTGTCTTTCCCCTGCAGAAATGGAATCTTGTTGTATATATTTGTCTACGTCTTTCTACATTAACACATTGTGAGTGGCTTCATTCGCTGTGAAGACTTTCCATGTCAGTCATTCTTCAAACACTGCCTGGGATCTCGCCGTGCACCAGGCACCGTGCTGGGTCCCTGCTCTCAGGTAGCTTAAACCATATGAAGGTACCCTGACTCAGTAAGTCATTTCCCCATTGCTGGAGATTTCTGTTGTCACATTTTTTCTTTGTTGGTAGTGATAACAATAGCTAAGATTTATTGAGGACCTGCTATGGGCCAGGAACGAGGAGAAGCATTTCATGCAGATAACTTCATTTCGTCTTCGGAAACAGCCCGCTGTTGTAGGTGCTGTTGTAGATGAGGAAATGGAGGGTGAGGGGTAAGAACTCACTCCTGCAGCTGCTGAGGGGCAGGGCCAGGACTCAGATCCAGGCCTGTTGACCTGGAAGAATCCAGACTCTCCCATCGGGAGGAGCAGAGCTGCAGAAAACATACTTATTCATATACCTTTTCCCCCTGAAGAATAAATTCTTGGAAATTGGAAGTAGTGTGTCAAAGGGTATACAAACATTTTTGTGTCCCAAAGAAATAAGCTTTAAGGCAGAAAATGAAAATATCTGTTATGGATTCCTGAAAGATCATTTGTGGCTGGCTAAGCCTCTGTGGTCCAATACGGTGGCCCCCAGCCACGTGTGGCGGCTGAGCGCCGGAAGTGTGGCCAGTTCAAACTGAGATGTGCTAACAGGGTGGAACACTCCTCAGACTTTGAAGACTTACTAGGAAAAGAAGAGTGTAAAATATCTCATTGGTGAGTTCTCTTCAGGGGTGAGCAAAAGTAGGTTTACAGTTGTGAGTGTGCAAATCACAGAGTTTATTCTTGTATTATTATTAATTAATTATATTATTTTCCATACAAAAACTGTAAACCTACTTTTGCCCACTCCTGTATTGATTACATATTGGAATGATGGTGTTTTGGGTGCATGAGGTTAAATAAACTGTTATTAAAATGTATTGTATCTGTTTATTTTTATTTCAATTTGACTACTAGAAAATTTAAAATTACATGTGCACTGGAGGGTGCTGGATTAAAGAATGGACCCAAGGGGGCTGAGAGTGGAGGCTGGAAGGCCCCTTCCAAAAGTCCGTGTGCAGGTAACGAGGACAGGCCTGGACTGGGACCCTGGCAGTGGAGCGGGGGGCCTGCACCAGCGAGGTGATGAGGTTTGAGCCTGGTGCCCAGGAAGACAGTGGATGTCAGACTCCTGGCTTCTTGTCTTTGTAACACCTCCCCATTCCCAGCGACCCAGGCTCTTTCTTCTAAGCGGAAGCCACTGCCCACACCAGCAAGGCTTAGCCAGTGTCCCAGTTTCCAAGTTTCCAATGGACACCAAAGCCACCCCTCCCCACCACCAACAGCCTGGCATCTCATTGCCTTTCCCGCCCCCATTTTAAAAATCAGTTCTGAAATAAGAGTAAGTCAGTGTTCACTTTTCACCTCTGCGAAAGAGAAAAGACACTGTAATGCTCACCAATATTTATTATTTATTGTTTCTTCACTATAGCCATTCTAATGGGTGTGATGAGCTCTGGTTTCCATTTCTCAGTCGCTAATGCCACCAGGTGTGCGGGGTGAGCTGCAGAGTTATTTTTCTGTGTTTGTTGGTGGTTTGTTTATCTACTTGGGAGAACATCTGTTCAAGTACTTTGCCCGTTTTAAAATTGGGTTGTTTATCTTTCTGCTGTTGAGTTCTAAGTGTTTTTTTTGTTTTGTTTCGTTTTGTTTTGTTTTACCTATTCCAGATGCTAGACCCTACCGGTGCCATTCCTCACTTTCTGTATATCTGTTCCAATGCCACCTTATAAAAGCACTCATAAATAGCAGCTCCCATTTATCCTTTCAGTCCTCTTTCTGCTTTATTTTCTTCATCATTGACTAGCACCTGAAACATAAATATGAAACATTATTTCTCTGTGCGTGTAGGTGTGTGTAGGTTTGGAGATCTCTGGCCTATGAAGTGCAAACTCTGAAAATGGAGGCTTTGCTCTTTTGTTCGTTTCTATTCCCAGCTCCCAGAACAGAGCCCGCCACATGTAAGCACCAAAAAAATGTTTGTGCAATGGATGGAGGCATGAACGAATGAGAATAGAGCTGCCACATTCTTTGGGTAGGTGAAAATAGTATCTCACTGTAGTGTCATAAAATGTGATTCTTAAAACATAATGTCTCTGCTCATTTAACTCAAGTTTTAAGGGAATTATGAGGTAGGATCCCCCCAAAAGAATGATCTTCTAGACGGCAGTCCCCTTGTAGTGAAGGCTTCCTCTGCTAGGTAAGTGTCCTAGGAACCCATCTGTATCAGTGTACCCACTGGCATTGTTGTGAGAGGCTGCATTCGGCTTCGGTGAATTTTTTTAAGACTCTTTCAACACATTTGCCCATTTCATGATGGGCAATTTACAAGCATACCTGCCCACACCAAGCTGAGTGTCCAGCAGTTTTTGACTAAACACGGCATGTCCCACCCTCCTTAATCACCCGATCTTGCCCTGAGCCACTCTTATTTGTCTCCCCAGATGAGAAAGTTCCTCAAAGGGAAACATTTTGCTGATGCAGAAGAGGTGAAACAAAAAACGGCAGAAGCACTAAAAGGCATCAAAATTGACAAGTTCAAAAACTGTTTTGAGCAGTGGAAAAAATATTAGGTGTATTGCACCAAATACAGAGTACTCTGAAGGTGATTGAAGTTTAAACATGTAAGAATAAATGCACAATTTTTTATAAATAAATCCCATTTTGGGGGGTCCCACCATTCGGTCCAGTCTGGTCCCAAACCATCAGCTGCCCACTCCAGGGTTTACCCAGCCCTCGGCTCACAGGCTGGTCCCCAGATCCCATGCGTCCTCTGCAGGCTTGGGGCTGCACTGCTGGCCCTGACCTGTACCAGGTACCCCATCCAAACCTGTTCCTAATCTGCTCACTTTTTATCATCTCCCTGTTCCTGACCTCACCTTACCTTGGATGTGACAGCCAGGCTTTCTTTTATCAGCTCTGTCATGTGACTATCAATTGTATTCTGTAAACACCTACCTTTGTCTGCCTGGTTTCGGGGCCTCTTCTCAACAGTCCATTTTCTTTCTTTCTTTTTTTAAATTTACTTATTTTTAGAAAGAGAGGAAGAGAAGGAGAAACAGAGAAAGAGAAACATCAGTTGGTTGCCTACCACGAGGGCCCCAGTCGGGGGCCAAACCCACAACCCAGGCATGTGCCCTGACCGGGAATCGAACCAGCAGCCTTTCACTTGGCAGGACGATGCCCAACCAACTGAGCCACACTGGTCAGGGCAGTGGTCCATTTTCTTGAGCAGATTGTTCACCAGTCTCTCTTCTCTTCGTTCTATAATTTAAACTCAATCGGGAATCTTTGATGGTAGCTGCTGGCAGGAAGTAGAATGCAAAATTTGGAAAACACTTCAATTTTCCCTTCAATTTTTTCTGCAGTTTCCATCTCTCTTTCACTTGGACTGAGGTGCTACCGGCACCTCTTTCACCATCTTATGACCACAGGGGAAGCTTGGTATCTCTTGCAATAATCAAGAATAGAGGTTGTAGCCCTGGCTGGTGTGGCTCAGTGGATTGAGAACCAGCCTGCGAATCAAAGTGTCACTGGTTCAATTCCTAGTGTAGGGCACATTCCCGGGTTGTGGGCCAGGTCCCCAGTGGGGGGCGCACAAGAGGCAACCCCACATTGATGTTCTCTCCCTCTCTTTCTCCCTCCCTTCCCCTCTCTAAAAATAAATACAATCTTTTTTTAAAAAAAGAATAGAGGTTCTAAAGATTGGTTTCTGAATGGGTAGGACTGGCATCACGCAGGAAATTGTTAGAGACATGAAGTATAGGGGAGTAGGTGTGTTAACACTGATACCCCTATGCCCAGGTGATCCCGGAGCTTGCCACTGTCTCAGAGCCCCCAGCTGAAGCAGTGATGGGCGCTGGCTGCGCTGCCTGAGAGTGCTGGTCAGCCTCGGCACGAGCAGGGTGAATTTCCAAAGCAGCAGCATCAGACTAGCAAGGGTCTATCATTTTGCAGAGATATGCTAAGCAAATAGAAGACCCACTTCAAGTGTCTGCTTCAAATCAAGAAGGAACAGTCAGAGGAATAAAAATAAGACACAACTCTAGCTGTATCTCTCCAAATTGCTTCAATCACAGAAGTCTTTCCCGTGGGACCAGTGGGACTTTGAACAAGCCCCCTCCTTTGAATCCTGCACACACTTCACCAGAGGGCTGGGTGGGGATCACACTGCAGGGAGGCATGTGCAGACCCTGCGTGGGAAAAGAAAAGGAGTCCACAACGTGAGAACTCGGCAGTTGGGAGCGTGTTTGTCATGTGAACTTCTTCTGACCCAGCCATTCTGGCAACACTATGCGCCAAGTCAGATAAAAGCTTTGCCTGTGAAAACAGAAAAGAGCTTTCTGCACCAAGACGCTCCTTACCCCTTCAGTGGTCTAAGCAAAACTGACTGTGGGCACTCCCCTCAGCCGCCTTCCCTTGAGCCCCAGCTGAGCAGACACAAAGGGGGCTCTGTTTGCTGCTGGCTTTGCAAGAGCCTTGTTGGCCAGGCCTGGTGATGGTGCTGAGGGTGATAATTGTCTTAATAGCTAACAATCAATGGGGCTTGCTACGGGCCAGAAGCTTTGCTAAGGGTCTTACCGAACTATTTCTTATAAGACTCACAGTGGTCCCATGAGGCAGATGCAGTTCCTGTCTGCCTTTTATAGATGAAGGGAGGGGGGCTCAGAGAAGTGGAGAGACTGGTCCTAGTTGCCTGGCTGGGCAGTAACGCAGGACTGGGGCTTCTTGTTCCAGGGCCATTGCCTTCCACAGTGACTCTGTAGTACCTCCCAACAAGCACTTGTTTCTTAAGGTCAGGTTTTATTGCTCCCTTTAATAAGGAAAGATTATTTTTTAAGTGAGAAAACTAGGGTTTAGAGAGATAGATTAACTTATCCAAGAAATCTAGGAGGTAGCACAGCCGTGACTAGAATGCAGTCCTTTTACCCGCCCCTCGGTGTCTCACCTCTGGCTGCCTCGTCGGACACCCGACCACAGACAGAGACGGAGACCTGCGGCCCTGGCCCGAAGCCCTGACCCGCGGCACTGCCGGAGGCTGTGAGCAGCCACACTGCAGAGAAGTTCGAAGGGTGTGTGCAAGGGTTCAACGGCCCTCCTGGGATCGCTGGCTCTGACCTTGGGCAAGCTGTGTCACCTCTTTTTTACCCTATTGTCTTTGAATTTGGGTATAATTTACTTACATTCACTAAATTGTCTTTTCAGTGTGTAGTTCTGAAAGTTTTAGCAAATGTTTATCAACATCCTCTGCCTACCACCACGGTCAAGGTATAGAGTCCCGCAAATATTCCTGCACCTCTTCCCCTCATCCCAGGCTCTGGCAACCAATGATCTGTCTGTGGTCCCTACCGTTTTGCCTTTTCTAGAGTATCATATGAAGGGAATCAGTATATAGTCTTTTGAGTGTGGTTTCTCTCACTTAGAATAATGCATTCAAGGTGCATCTATATTGTCATGTGTATAAGCAACCCATTCCTTCTTACTGCTGAGCATGAAGGATCTTAACACAGCAGAAACCAACAGCAGCCACCCCTGCTTAACTGGAAACACCCTGCCAGGCAGTTGAGAACACCACTTGTTAAATCTTAACTCATTATTTTTATGAGGGCAAAACTGTCTTGGAGATAATAGTAATGAAGGTAACTGGAAACCAGGGCTGAACTTCAGATTTACAAACCCATCTTTTGGGGACTTCCCAGATTACCTTCTTCGTGATGGCAGGTGTGGGCTAGGGGCCCTGTGGTCTGGGCACTAACATGCCCCTAAGCTAGAGAACCCTGGATGTGCAGGTCATGGCAGCTGGGATCAGAGCCAGAACCTAAACCCAGGATTATCTAGCTCCAAATCCAGCCTTCTTTCCACCACGCCAGCAGCTTCCAACCACATCCGTGAGAAAGCAAGCCCTGCTGGCCTGACCACACTGTTCCACAGATGGGAGGCTGATGGTTTGGGAGCATAGCTTTTTGTTGAGGTCTGATGATAACAGAATCCCCAGCAAGGACCATTCCAAAATGCAGCCTGAGGGGCCCCGCCTCATGCTGTGGAGACACTGAGTCAGCGTCTCCCAAGTACACTCAGGCAACCGCATTATTAAACAAGCTTCGTGGGAGGTTCTGCTATGTACTGGGCATTGGAAATTGCTCCAGGGAAGGAGTACACACATAATTCTGTCCCCAAACAATGGATTGTAGAAACACATTTCTAGACATCCTTCCTCTGTAGTTGCCTAACAACACTAATTCTTTGCTGTTTCTCTTTTGACTGTGGCTCTACCAAAATTCCCTTTCTCCTTAGTCAGCCTCGTCTACTTGAGGCACACACATATAGTGCAGAGCAAGAATCCACCTGCTAAATCAAACGACACAACAGCCAGGCCCGGGGCTCCGCCCTCCTGCGCCGCACTCCGAGGGTGACGGTCAGGAATATGGTCCTCTGGGTCGCTTTTGTTCACCCACCCACGGAAACTTGGCAAAGTAAATGTATGTTTTGGATCTTCAGAGGCTGTTACTCATGGAAACCCTGAATCCACGTGAAAACTCTTTCCAAAGCCAGATGGAGTTTCCATTCAGAAAAATCTTGGCACCAGTTTCATCAGAACAATTGCGAGTTCCAGGCAGGACCTGGGAAGGCTCGATGAAAGTGGCGGCTGGCACTGGGTCAGGGGTCCTGGGACAAAGGGGAGCACAGCCTTTGCTGGCATGTCCCTGGCACCCTGTGTTTCTCTTCCACGGGTCTTAGAGATTGGCAGTAATCTTTTCTAATACAAACCTCTCTTGCAAAGGATTGCCTTGTTAAAATATTGCCCAGACAGTTCAGTAGCCAATAACAGAAAATTACTAAATCTAGCTCAAACAGAAAGAGGAGAATCCAAAAACTTCTCACAGCGTCCAAGGGCAGATGGTGCAGCTGGGTCTCAGATTCATAAAAAGACTACAACCGAGAACCAGAATGACATCATGGAACAAAGCAGCTACTCTCCTCCTCAGCCCCCCCGTCACCCGCCCCCCTCAAGATCACAGAATCTCTAAATGTCCCTCCCCCTCATCCCTCTCTTTCTCTTTTCATGTTAGCTTTTACCTTCAGGCAGCTAAATGGTGTCTCCAGTCTCACAATCTAAGAAAGAATCTGATGAGTAAAGAAAGAATCCAATCTCCTAAGTACAAGTAGGCCCTGGTGGGGTGGTTCAGTTGGCTGGAGCGTCATCCCAGAGACCAAAATGTTGCAAGTTTGATCTCTCCCCAGTTAGGGTACGAACCTACATTTCGGGTTCGATACCCTGCTGGAGACACATATAGGAGGCAGCCTATCAGTGTTTCTCTCTTTCTCTCTCTCAAATCAGTACATATTTTCAGGTGAGGCTTTAAAAACAAGTAAGTATAGATGGAGAGCTATCCATGTGGGTACCACATGATGCCCGACTCCCACTCGGACCAGGGATGGACAACGCCATAGACATTCTGGAAACAGTTAGCTTTTATTATTTTCTCTTTTTTAAATTTTATTTTTAAAATTTATGTTTCAACTACATGGACATACAACATTATATCAGTCCCAGGTGTACATCATAGCGATTAGACTTGCCAGGTGATCTTCCCACTAAGTCCAATACCACCTGACACCGTACATAGGTGTCACACTATTATTGACTGTATTCTCTATGCTGCACTTTACATGCCTGTGGCTGCTTTTATAACTGGCAATTTTACTTCCTCATGCTTCTTTCCTTTAGTGCCACTTTCTCTCTGTGTGTTTCCTCCATCTTACTGTCCTGGAATTATCTACTTACTTCCTTGCTTTTTCACATCCTGTAGACTCCTTGTGGGCCAGAACCCCTGCCTCTGGCAGGCCCTCATTCATCCGGCATCTCCTTATTACATGCTCATGCCCTGCAGGCCCCAGCTGGACTGGAGACAGTGGCAGGGACCAGCATCTCGCATCCTGTGCAATGCCACTTGGCTTGCGCTCTGGCAAGAGAAACAGATACTAAATAGTCATGCAGATATGTCATCTCTGAGCCTACTCCACGCTTTTCCAAGGTATGTTCAGTCCAGTTTATACAAGATAGAAAGGAAAGAAAAAGAGAGAAATGTGTAATTAACCCTCTGCTGGTTTCATTAATTATTCTGAACGGTTAAGTGTTTCGAATCAGTTTGTAACCATCACCGGTGCTGTCTGCACATTCTGGATATCTGGGGTTTCTGTACCGTTTCCCTCCCTGGTAAGGGAACCGATAAGCCTTATCTGCTGCCTAGAGCATTAACTGGCTCCAGCTGCCTGGCACTCCCAGCCACTCTGGGAGGAAAGCTCCCAACCGTTCGAGCAGACAGAGGGCCTTTCATGAAGGGAAACACCACTCCACCTGGGCCTTGTGTGGACCCCCCACCTCCATTCTGGCCTCACCTCACAGCAGTGAAGGCTGCTGCTGGGCCTGCAGGAGGCTAGTATTTCTGTCAAGAACTGATCTAGGAAAAGTCTATTTGGCCATAAGAGGATTTTTGTTTTGCTTTGTGAGCGGGGAGTGGGGAGCTTGCCCTTTGCTGTTTGTTTGTTTGTTTGTTTGTTTCAATGTGTAAATGTTTCAAATTTAATACAGTTGTATTACAACTGTATTAAATAAATCAGAAATCATACAACAGACACACCATACACCCATGTGTAATTAATCGGCTGTGCTGATTGAGCAGATGTGAGTATTTGGACACCACCGCTGCAGCACCCCCCTCACTGGTACGCTCTCTCACAGAGAGAAATGGAGTGTTACAAATACGACTGTGGATGGTCCCCACTTCTTCCTCTGCTCTCCACCTCGGAGGCAGCCGGCCCATCTCTGCACTTTCTTACTGTACTTGCAGCACCCATAAACAATATGTACCATTGATTCATGTTTTCAAAATACGCACACATAGTATTCTGTTCATACCATTTTGCAAATTGCCTTTTCCACTCCACATTATGTTTCTCTGAGATTTATCCAAGTTGTTGCCTAGAAATATTGTTCATTACTTTAACTGCTGTAGTCCACTGTTTGTAGAAATCCCAGTTTGTCCATTTTCCTATTCATAAACTCTACTACTACATGGGTTTCACATTTTTGCTATCGAAATGGTGCTTCAGTAAACATCTTTATATGTAACATGTCCCAGCCAGGTTTATTGCAGAGGAGGATGGCGGTGAAGGGTGAAGGCTCTGGAGCCAGACTCCCAGGTTCAAAACCACTTACTATCTAGGTGGCCTCAGGAAAGTGCCCTCATTTGTAAAATGGGGATAGAAGTTGCAGGACCGACCTCAGAAGTAAGAATTAAACAAGTTGTACCTGTTCCTGACACAGACCTGTGTGCTCAGTGATGGTGCTGCTGTATCCATGTATCAATAGTCATTGTTATATTAATCAGCCCATCCAGTTCTCAGGGACCAAGTGTGTATTAGGGTTCCAGCCCTGGTAACACAAAAGTGAGCACATCTGTCCCTGCCCCTCGCCCTCCCTGGGTGCTCCTGGTCTCCAGGGAAATGGGCCAGGGACCAGGTAGACCATAGAGATCCAGGGCTGTAGCAGGGAAGCTCATGGTCCCGGGACAATGTCCAGACGGAAAGAGCAATAGGAAGAAATAGGAGGAGGTTTGACACATAAAACACTGGCTTATTCAAAAAATATGTGAGAAATCCCTGTTCTCTGCATGCACATGGTTTTAAAATTGTTTTTTAAAAAAATAGTGCCACCTGTTCTAAGCGCTGGGGAAAAGGCTGTGAACAAGACGGTTCTGTTCCCATTTCGACAGTGAACACACAGCCCACGCGTGCCGCACACTTCCCGTGCCCGCTATGCTCGTTAACTGTGTGGCGCACTTGCAACTATAACCTCCACGTCACGTTCGGGCTCCCGGGAGCGCAGGCAGATCTGGTAACGTCTGGCCAGACAGACGAGGTCCCGAAGAGCCGAGCTGGGATACCCCAGGCGGCCTGGCTGCGGCCGCGGCTTCGGCTGCCTGGCCCTCACCACTCGGCATCCGCCCTCGAGAGGCTCGCTGACTTTCTCCTGGCCTGTTCTGGGAGCTCCAAGTGGGTTTTCTTGGCTGGAGTGCGGTGTCAGGCGGGGCAGACTGATACAGGTCAGCGTCTGATGGGCCTGGAACACCGAACTGAGGGGCTGGGAGTGCACCCCGTAGGGCTACAGGCCGAGTAGAGGATGGCTTGGAGAGGGCCAGGTGGGACGCAGGAACACACCCCTTTCCCCGTTCCCCTTACTACGCAGTTGGAAGGATCTTAGGAATAGAAGGCAAGGGGCTGGGATGCGGGGATTAAGACAAGGGGGCGGCTTCCTGTAGGACTGGATCTCCGAGGCAGAGGAGGCAGGCCTGGGGCGTGAGGTCGCCGGCGCTGGTGGCCAATGGCAGCGGGCTGGGCGCGGCCTGTCCCGCGGGGCGGGGGCCGGGCGGGCTGGCTGGCTGGCGGGCGGGGCGCACTTCGGCTCGCTCGGGTACCAGCGCCGCCGCATCCCCGCCGCGCTCCTGCACTCGCGGCCCGCCCACCGCGCAGCTCCGGCTCCTCAGCAGCCCAGCGGCGGCCTACCCGCGAGGCCCCGCAGGTCCAGCCCCGAGCACAGCTCTGTCCAGTCGGGTGGGTGAGGGGCGGCGGCGGGGATGGGGTGGCTCTGCTTGATCCCGTTTGGGCGGGTGAGGGGCCAGACGCTCGATTGGGGCTCGAACCAGAGGGTAGTGTGTGGACCTGCGCTCAGACCACCCAGATGGGGCCGGGGTAGGGTTGCGGCAGGAGCGGGGTAGCGGCACTGGAGCTACGCTCTGACCTGGTCGACGAGAGGGCAGGGCTCAGCCCGCTGAACCCAGGAGGTGGGGTGAGCTGAAGGCTATTAGCGTAGGGAACCGGGGTTCGGATACTCGAAGCAGGGGACCATCACTAGACGCGGGTGCAGAGCTCAGCCCCTTCATGAGGATGGGGGTAGGGGTACGGCGGGGATCAGAGCGTGAGGGCGCGGGCTGGATCTACGCGTTGCTCCTCGGTCCGAGGGAGCTGCGTCCTGGGGGCCCTCGGTTTCTTCGCATCTTGGGGTGGGTGCGGGGAAGAGAGGCGCCGGGGGCGGACCTGGACTCGGAGTGCCCAGGGAGGCGGGTGGGGCAGTGAGGCTTGCGAGGGTGGTCGGCGCGCTCTGACCGGGTTCTGGAACGCAGGCGGAGGCAGCGGCGTAGGGCGCAGAGCGGAGATGCAGCGGCCCGGGAGCACCCTTCTGTGCCTGCTGCTGGCGGCGGCAGTCCCCACAGCCCCCGCGCCGACTCCGACAGCGACTTCGGTTCCGGTGGAGCCCGGGCCGGCTCTCAGCTACCCGCTGGAGGAGGCCACCCTCAACGAGATGTTCCGCGAGGTGGAGGAGCTGATGGAGGACACGCAGCACAAACTGCGCAGCGCGGTGGAGGAGGTGGGTGCGCCGCAGGGCTCTGGGAAGCACAAGGCTTGGGCCTGGGGAAGACCAGGCAGCGGGAGGCAGCAGGGTTCCGAGCTAGTCAGAGTCGTAGGTTTCGGGGAGGACTGGGAAGGGGCGGCCACAGAATCGGAGTGATCTGGAGGCAGCTCCGGATGATCCCACCTCCCACCTCGTCTGCCTCCCTGCCAAAAGATCTGGGTGTGAGCCTGTCCACCGAGTAGCCTCTGGCTGGACCCATCCACGGGCAGCCTGTTCTGGGTCACCATCCGACTGCAGACTGCAGACTGCAGACTGCAGACTGCCCGCCACAACCCAGTTTTCTTCTCGTGTGCCATCCCGCCCCCGCGTTGTAAGCAGATGTTTGTAAGGCCCCTGGTATCCCAACGTTGTGGTTCTGCAGAGAGGCTAAGGAACTTCCAGGCATCTCAAGTTCCAGCTTGTCCACTGGGCTTTGAGCTTGTGCCATCTTCCCAAGACACGGTTAAGATGCCACGTGGGGACCAAGAGCCCTGAGCTTTGCTGGTCATCTCTGTAGACTTCCCCTAAAGCCGTGTGGGGCAGAGAAGAAAATCGGAATCCTGAGCCCAGCGGTGTGAAAGATCAGAAAGTGGTGGGTGGGAGGAGGAGGGGTAATATGAAAAGTAACCACACCTCCACCCCAAGAATGCTTTGGAGTCAGTCCCAGGCCCAAGGTCCTCTTCTGCCACTCACAGGTGACATTGGACAAATCCCTTAACATCCCGTACCTCAGTTTCCTGTGTCAAATGCTATGCCATGCGTGTGCACCTGGCATATAACATATAGCAGCTGATAGTATCAAACACCAGGAACCGAGGCAAAACTGCCTGGCTTCTTCCTTCTGTCACCTCCCAGGCCCAAACACTGTGGTTGGCATGCCCTGTGGTGGGTACACAACTTTGCCAGGCTTGCCAGGCCGGAAGGTGCAGCTGGCCCCGCTCTCCCCGCCCTAGTTCCTGGTTCCCGGTTCCTGGTTCCGGGGCCGGTGAAGAGCTCAGCCTGTGGGCATAGTCACTGTTAGGCCCAGGTCTGGCTGTAGCCTCTCTTTGGAGAGAAGGGGTCAGCAAGAGATTAGATGTCCAGGCTGATGATGGGTCAGGTGTCTTCACGTCCATTTGGGCAAAGCCTCCAGTGCTGGCTGAGGTCTCTCAGAAGTTGCTTTCTCCCCTCACCCCTGTATAGTTTGGGGATATAGCCCTCTCCTCCTGTAACAGTCAACCCAGAGCTTTCAGTGAGGGGGGCGTGGGACTGGGAGGCCGTTGTGCATGGGCAGCTGTACCTGAACATTCACTACACGGGCCAGATTCCAAGCCCATGGACTTTCTGTTTCCTGTTAACACACAAGAATCATGACACAGAACAATTAAAGAAGGAGGAGAGTCAGGCCCCCACTGTCCCTTAATTCTGCACTTTCAGATTACATTGAACTTGTGATGCCTCCGATCTTCTCTGGATTCCAGAGTTTTCCCTCCCACACATAGATTCTCAGCGACACTGACAAGTCACTGCCATGTTTTCATTCAGTGGGTGCTAGTCCATGCAATGTGGCCCTCAGATGGGAGCTCCCGGTGAGGAAGCAGCAGGGACCCTTCAGTATCTTCACCGATCAGAGCAGTTTGGGGCCCAGCGGGACCTTAATGGCAGGGTCCACTCTATGGGAACTGTCCACATTGGCTCTGCCTGGGCCCCAGCTGTCCTCTCTCCAGATGTGG
The DNA here is from genome assembly GCA_004024845.1 of Tonatia bakeri. Taxonomy (NCBI): domain Eukaryota; kingdom Metazoa; phylum Chordata; class Mammalia; order Chiroptera; family Phyllostomidae; genus Tonatia; species Tonatia bakeri. The sequence continues at coordinate 63,209 of PVIA01006458.1, forward strand.
CTCTGCTTAACTTGTGAAGATGGGCAAAATGAAGTTTGCCACCTGGGTAGACATTGGTTACCACTTGCACCCCACTCAGTGGCTGTTCCCCAAAGAGTGTCCTCGCTAGCAATGGGGCCAGGCTGAGAGAGAGGCTAAACACCTGAGTGGCAGGAGAACGGGCCCTGGGGACCAACCTTCCTTTATACAACCCCAGCTGTGTCACTTACTAGCGGTGGCATCCAGGCTCTGACACGGAGGAAACGTCTACACTTGGGGTAGAAGAGAGAATTAAATGGAAGGGTGCAAGCAAAGCAAGTCGTCTGACCATCTAAAATGGGGTTAAGTTTAATTGGTATGTCAGAGCCTAATAGGGTTGTTTTAAGGGTTAAGGAGATTGTTATTGATAAATAATGGCTATTGTTACCATCATATCAACAGTACTAGGATGTCATCATAGTAACAGTGCTGGGATGGATAATAACAAAGAACCACCAGTGCCCAATATATAATAGATTCTCAAGAGATTGTAGTTATTGCTATTAATTATCTTTTTAAAGAGACTGCCAAAAGGCCCCTTAAATCTCATAAACACAGGACACTTGCTGTTTACTCTTGTCCCGGGGAAGAACCAAAAGGACTGGGCCAGATGTATTCACTGTTTACATAGCTGCATCATGAATCTGCTTTCAAGTGACTTCCTGACATTTTAAATATTCCAGCTGATTCTAGGGTCTCTGTAGCGGGGGAGACCAAGGTAACTGCTGGTGGCGTCACTACTGGGGGAGTCTAATCTTCACATGGCGCAGTCCAGGCTGCCCCTGGTTTCCTCTCTTATTCTATAAATTGCTGATATATGTATTTTGGGGATAAAACCACTTCACCCCCACCCCCACACACTCGTTGCCTTGTCTGTATCTGGTATATTTTAGAATATTCCCAGGAAGGACCCCAATACCAAGCCCGGATGTATCTTCCAGTTTTTCCTACTGTACTTCTTTAACACACAGATTTGACCAACCACAAACGCCATTTATTTAACCTTCACATTCCTCTTCTGTGAAACAAGTCCTATTGCTTGCGTTTTTCTTGCTAGTGGCAATAATAGTTGTGGTTGAAATTTCCATTGTAAACTGTACTTTCAGTTCATGGTGCCATTAAAGAACTGTTAGCTCATTCTGTTGAAATAACCACTGGTTGAGAGGGAGGTTTTATGGAAAGACTATCTGCTCAGCCCAGAAGAAACTCTAGATTTGGTAACCTGTCGATTACTTGAAAACCAAACTGGAAGATTCAGATTCCCACGGGACTGTTGAAAACGTGAAGACGTTCCCATCTCCTCCTGCATAATCGGCACGCAGCACCCGCAGCCTCCTGCCCTTCTCCAGCTCTGCCTACACAGGCCAGGCGCTCTCGCCGACAGAAAAAACGAGGTCGTTTTCTTGCCCATCTTTGTCTCCTCTCTTGAATCCATTCCACGTCTTCTCCGTTTGTTAGCAAACTCTTCAGACGCATGATAGAGAGTCTGCTGTTTCCACTTCTGCCCAAACATTCCCTGGCAAGCTACCTTCTGAAACTGCTTTCTTAAGGGGCAGTACCGGGAAAGTACTCACAATAGCTATTTATTACACCTTTGCTGGTTGACAAATCCTGTACCAAGCACTTGGATTTTGTGATCTTAATTCTTACATCTGCTCAGCAGAGTAGGGTTATCCCCCATTTTGTAAGAAAGAAAGCTGAGGTTTAGGAGACATTTGTCATCTTGTCCAAAGTCACTCAGCTGCTTTGTGGCAGAGCCTGGACTTGGCCCCACCTTACCTGCCTCCAGAACCCTGGCACTGTGCTGTCCTCTGAAGATCCTGGTGGCGGGTTTTTTTTTTTTTTCCTAATCCTGTGGCCAGCTCTCAGTGGCTGGTCTGTCCTTCCAGACATAGTTGGAGCCTTTGCCACCAGAAGTCCCCTCCCTAGCCATAACTTCCTACCCCCAGACCTGGTTCCAGCCAGCCCTCTGACTGTATTCTCTTCTTTCTCTGGCTGTATGATTTCCCAAGTAGTCTCTGGAACTTGCTGCAAATCCTCATATGGCCTGGAGCAAAGGTTCTTACCTGGGAGCAAGTGGGAGGCAGGGAGGACCCCAGAATCATCTGAGAAGCTCATTCATATCTGAGGTCCCACCCCCAGGAGTTCTAATGTCACAAGTCTAGTGAGGGATCCCTATATACTCATATATATTAAAAGTTTGGGCCATGACTGCTGTACCCTCCTGGCTGAGAACCAGGACAACGGCCTCTGCTTTAGAACTGCTCCTGGATCTGCCTGTTGACCATTCCTTGCTTCATCATCCACCACTTTGTGCTGTGTCCCGCATGGACCCTCCGCGGTAGCTCTCAGCACACACCGTTGCTGTCCAGGCTGCCACAGCTTTGCCATCTTTGGGTTCCTCTGTGTCCAAACCCTACCCATTTTTGAGACCAACCCAGTCATGCCTCCTCTTGCTCCTAGAAGCCTTTCTCCTCTCTTCTTTGAACCCCTTATTTGCTTCTAGAGACCATCATAATTCTCCTCAGACTGGTTTGTGTGGGGCTCTCCTATCTCCCCAGTAAAAGCATAAGCCACTCAGGCAGAATCATGTGCTGGGACAGCACGTAGTTTGCAGACAGACTGACGTGAGTTCCAGTTTGAGCTTTGCCCCTTACTAACAACGTGATGACCTCAGGCAGTTTCCTTCGCCTCTGTCAACCTCGTTTTCTTCATCTGCAAAATGAGGGAAATAACAACTTCCTCATAGGATTGCTGTGAATATTCATGGAGACATGGTAGGTATCTGGGGCAATAGTGCACACACAGCTTATGTCCAAACATGGAAGCTATAGTGACGATGACGATGATGATGATGATGAAGCCAGTGATCGACTTGAAACAGCTCAGCAGCCATCTCAGGGTCAAACGCAGCAGTCACTGACCAAATCCTCTTATGATTATCTGGGCCTTCGTGCCTATCAGAATTTCTCCACACTTCTGGTTCTGTGCTTTTGAGACATGGAAATTCATGTCCAATATCCAACCCAGCTCAGCAAATCTGGTTGGAAGAGGAGAGAAAGGAGGGGTCTTGTGTAAGTAAATAAGGAGAAAAAGGACAGTGATTTTTAAATAAAAGTGGGGAGGGGGGCATGTTTTTGAGGATTAGTTTTAAATAGAGTCAGTTTTCATTAGTTTTAAATGAAATAGCTCAGAGCGAAAGATAGCAGTGTGGGAAAATTGCCAACTACCAACTAGAACTTCTCTTTGTGTCTCTTATTTTTGATTCCGAAAGAGAGTATCTGATTGGCTCGACTATTTCATGATGTGGCCTCCCTATGAGTCCAATTAGCTGTGAATGGGTCATGTTGTCAACTGCCCACTCATCAGGGCTGGCACAGGGTGATAAATCTGGAAGGAAAAATCAGGTGAAGATATGAGTCAACCAACCCTGTCCGAAAGGGTCATCTTATACCCAAGAGGTGGAGTGGGGAAGGAGACGTAGCTGTAGCCCTTCCTGCAGGGGTAAGGGGCTGCCTTAGTTTGGGTCCTCTCCACCACCACCACCAGATCTTGCAACAAGGGTCTGGGAGCAAATAATTTATTTTGGAAGTGACCCCAGAAACACCAGGGAGAAGTGGGAAAGTGAGAGGGAAGAGAAGAGAAGCAATGCAGACTGTGCTGATGAGAAGGTTGCTGCTCGGGGCAGCTAGGGCTCAATGCCACCAGGTTCCTTGGAGAGAGACCGTCCAGTTGAGGGGAGAGGGGCTGAGTACTGGCCCCATCGCCCAGCTCACACTGGTTGAGCATTTTCCCTGGGTGTTAACTCCTTTGCACTGGGGGTCTGTGCACACTGAGCACACTTCAGCAGCCAGAGATTACCTTCAGAGAGGGACAGAGCTGGTTGTTGGCATGGAAGGGAACTGAATACAGGTGACCTCCAGATGAGGCCACGAGGAGATGGGCGGGGCATCCACAGCATTTGTGCAGGGACCAAGACTGCTCAATGGGTACACGCTCACATCCCAACTCTGCCCTTCACTGAGAGTCACAGAAAGTTGTCTAGTCTCCTTGAGCCTCAGGTGCACCATTTATAAAACACCCGCTCTGTAGGGAGCTTGTGAGATTTGTGGCTGTGACAGATATAAAACATTTAATACAATGTCTTTTCCTAGTGGGTACCCAATTAAAGGTACCTATCATTATTATCAATAGTTGTAACTGCAAATAGGAAAGAGGAAGTAGTTCTTTTTTTTTTCTTTTAAAAAAATTTTAGGAGCATGAGGGAAGGCAAGAGAAGGTAAAGGGGGGATGCATGGTCACGGAAAGAGACATGACTTAGGGTGGTGAACACACAATGTGATATACAATACAGATGATGTCTCACAGAATTCTCCTGAAACCTATATAATTTTATTGACTGATGTAACCCCAATAAAGTCAATGAAAAAAGTAAAAAAAAATATTTTCGATTACAGTTTACATTCAATATAATTTTGAATTAGTTTCAGGTGTACAGCATAGTGGTTAGACAATCACATACTTTACAAATCACACACTTAAAAAATCCTACTGATATTTCCAGTACCCACCTGGCACCGTACATCATTACTACAATATTATTGGCTGTATTTCCTATGCTATACTTTACATCCCCATAGTTTTTTTTCCCCTAATGGACTCGGGCTTGTATAAAGAGAAAACAATTTTGCTCATTTAATTTATCGATGTAATAGATGGAGGCGGAAGAAGCCGCTGCTAAGACGTCGTCGGAAGTGAGCCTGGCAGACTTACCTCCCAGCTACCACAACGAGACCAACACGGAAACCAAGGTGGGAAACAACACCGTCCACGTGCACCGCGAGATCCACAAGGTGAGGCAGTCCCGGCCAGCACTTCCTTCTTTCTGCAGTGCCCGTCCCATCCGAGAACTAAGACTTTCTTTACACGTTTGATCCACAAGCCAGAAACACAGATGAGGATGGTACAGCACAGATTACGGGCCAGAGGGAGTGGAGGAACTGTGAAAGGGGAAAGACATGTATCAAAAACCCAAGTTGCTTTTTGCATTTAAGCAATAAATGTAACTCCAGGCTTTCTGCCTGTCCAATTGCAAAAGAATGTTCATGGATTTCTTGTTACTTGAAAAAAGGAAAACAAAAACAAGGGCCTACAGAGATACAATGTACTTTCCATGTATCGGACTTGGGGAGTTTATCTCGTGGGTTTTTATCCATGTTTCCGTAGAGTTGAAATCGAGTTCCAGAGTCCACGTTACTGTTTCCTTAGGAGGAACTCACATGGGATCTGTCTTCAGGAGGGAAAGACTCAGTTGCCACAAGATTAGGCATCTTGTTTGCTGCTTATCCATTTAAAATTCTACAGCAGAGTTTTTCCAACGTACCACCTGTCTCTTGGTCTAATATCTTGCAAGAAAAGCAAGCAGTTTCATTCCAGATCCAACCTGAGGAAGAAAACACTGCAAATCTAGAGGCACATAGTTAGCATACTCTTGCAGTGAGATGTCCCCAGTGAGGCTGTGACAGGATGTTGAGAGCAAGCTCTGCAAGCCTGTGTTAGCTTGAGGAGTCCGCCGTGCAGACATTCAGGATCGCTGGGAGAGGCCGTAGAGTCGCCGTTCTGTTGTGGCCATTCAAGGAGCTTGACCTCTGACCTCATTTCAGCTCCTCTATGCAGGGCCACGGCAGCGCTCACAAAAGAGCCTTATTTTGTTCAAGTGTTCAGGTCACAAAGGGGCCGATTTTCATGGGCCATTGCCTTGACTGTAAAGTAGCTTCTGCATCTGGTTCTTCTGCTGCATACTGATGGGCCCCACTCCAGAGCGTACCCCTCCCCCAGATAAATGAACGAGTCACCCGCTGAACAGAATCTATAGCATTTCTCATCTAAAGACCGGGGAATGTTTCCAAAAGTGATTATTTTATTCTCATCAAAACCAATATTAAGTCACCCTTTCTGACAATAATTAGTAAGTTCAACTGCTTTTTGAAGTTGCTCCTTGTAGATGTCAGAATATTTAAGTGTGCGTTTTCCAGTAACTACTGTGATATTGAAAGAGTATGTAAATGCCCTGACCCTCAGTGACCACACTGATGAGATAGGAGTATCAGCAGCTGCGTCACGGCATCGTGAAGGTCAAATGTCCTAAAGTACACGAGAGTTCAACGTGAACTCTGAAGTGCTATGCCACAGCAAGTGGTTTTTATTATTACGGCTGTCATTGTAGTAAGTCATGTTACCAGCACGGTGTAGCGTCCCCGAGTGGGTCCATGGAGCCCTGTCCTGTGCAGTGAGTGCTTCAGGACAGAGGGCTCAGCATGGTGGAACGTATGTGGAAACCTTGTGCAGTTTCTCCTCGTGTAGACGCAAAAATCCACGTTAGTATAATAGCGTCTGAGACATCCTATAACCTGTATGCGTAAGACTGCAGAATTTCTTAAAAATATAACTTTGGTTAATTCTATTAAAATTTGGAATACAGGGAGAAGACATTATGTCTTTGCTGGGGAGAGGAATTATCTAGATAAAAATTTTAAAGTATGTGGATGAAGACATGATTCTTAACTCCTTAGAAGTGGGACTTGATCCACTACCATAAATTAGGCTAAGAGTTTCCACTTTGTTCTGGCTGCAGGTTCCTGTGATACTGAGCTGGCAGGAACCTTAAAGGTTGCCTAGAAATGAGGAAATTGTGAATCAGAGAGGGGAATGACTTGTTCCCGTTACAAAGCAGATGGTTGTTGGCAGCGGAGCCAAGGCTCAGAGATCACAGATCTCCCAGCTCTGGGGTCAGCCATCTGTCTGTTCTTCATCGTGAACCTAAACATTAGACGTGGCCTTGACAGGGACTGGGACGGCCTGGGCTCCACGTCAGGATTCGAAGGCTCAGCTCTGAGCTGTCTGCTTCTGCGTACAGAATCAGAGGCAGACGACAGATAGGAATAGTGAGTGGGTCAGGTCTCTCCTGCTACTTAAGTACTTTTTTAAAAAATACAAATTATTTGTGTTTATCATTAAATATTTAGTACTTCTATTTTCTTACCACTCCTTGTCTTTTATTCATTTTTTGACATTCAAACATGGACTTTCTTGTACTTCTGAACAGTTCCACATATAGGTCATCTTTTTCCCCTCCCTTGACTGAAATCCCCAGGGGGCCAAGGCATACATTATACCACTGGTTTTAAATTCCCAGTGTGCATCAGAATTGCCTGGGGAGCCTGTAACATTTAACCAAGCTCAGCCCAGTCCTCAGGGGTTTTCTATCATTGATACTAGGCAGTTTTTAGAGCTTGCCAGAGCTTTGATCTAGTTCTCACACGTGCCTACATGCTAGACTCATCTGGGGAGCTTCATGAACTAGCCAGGCGTAGGTCTGTCCCCAGGGACTCCAGGTTGCTTGGTCTGAGTGCTTCCTTCATTGTTCTGCACGGGCTGTCACAGATCGAACGGCCCCCTTTGTTGATCTGAGCGCCTCCTCCCCTGATCTGAGCGATGCCTTCAGTCATCCCGGGGGGGCTTCTGTTGATCTGTATCCTTCACTGAGCTACGTTTGAGTCACCCGAATCCGGAGTGGGGCAGCTACAGCTAGCTAAAAGCTGCCTGCTTCTCATGAAAGGTATTCAGTTAGACCCCCAGACCTGTAGCTATTGAAAAGAAAGTTTACCTTGGGTTTCAAGCAAGGCACCCTGAGAGTGATAAAAATAGCCAGCACTGAGTATTTGCGAGGTGATGGGCTTTGTGCGGAGTGCTTGACACAGAGCACCTCATCACGCCGCATAGCAGCCCTGTGAGGTAGACTCTGCTGCTGCATCTATTATCACTGCCCAGAGGGGAAGCTGTTCGTCTGAGGGCTGCTGCTGGAACGCAGAGAGAGAGGGGAGTGGGCAGTCTGTCTGCTTGGCTGGATGCCCCTGCTTCAGAAAACGGGAAAAAAGAGTTGTAGGATTTTCCCAGCATTCCTTCTATTTCACATTCACCGTGCTGTTCTATTGCAGATCACCAACAACCAGACTGGACAAACAGTGTTTTCAGAGACGGTGATTACGTCTGTGGGAGATGAAGAAGGCAAAAGGAGCCACGTGAGTTGTCATCTCCCCTGCGCTCACACCCCAGGCACACACGCCTCTGTGCCCCCTGCCACGGGTGGCCCAGGCTTCAGACCACGGGCGGGAGGGGGCTGACTCTCAGGCACCTTTCCTGCCTCACTGCAGCCAAGATTGTCTAATTCCAGGCGAGGCCGATGCGATCTAGTAACGGGCTCTACTTTCATGCACTTTGCGTCAGAAATGACAGAGAAATTACATTCAGTTGTCATTTGCATGGCTCCATCTCAGCCTTGAAAGGGGAACACAGAAGTACGAGGTACATGGATTAGGGACCCCGGTCCCAAGACCTGGTGCCTCCAACTGTGGAATGTCCCAGAGCCTCTGGCCTGGCCCGTGCCTTGTGTAATTTCAGCCCTGAGCAGGCAGTGTGAGGGCAGGAAAACCGTGAGTGGAACCCCGTGGCCTGCAGGGAAAAGGGTGCCCTCCCGCTGCAGCTCCGTGCTTGGCCCCCTCGTGATTACGCCTGCTACTTCGGTGCCTGCTGTTTGGTCCAAAAGCAGGTGTTGTGTTTTTTTTCTTTAATAGAATTATAGAGTCCTCAAGTTGGAAGGGGTGTCATTTCACAGAAGGAAGACCTGGGTACAGTGACCCAGTCTGACTCACTGGCCTCCAGACTCCCAGGTCAAAGGTGACTCGCCAGCGGTTAATCTCCTCAAAGCAGCGGCTGGCTTCAGATGTGCATGCGTGGCAGGGCCTGACCCAGGAGACAGCCTCGCCATGTGGCCGCAGTAAAAATATGCCTCTTTGTGGAGACCGTGAGGACCAGCCTTTCTGTGCCCAGGTGCCTTTTGCAAATTTCCAAACTGTGAGGTCTTCCCCTCCGAGGATCAAGGATTTTCCCCTGCCTCTTCTGGCCTTATCTCCGGGAGAGAGCCTGTGTATTCTTAGCAGTCGGGGGGTGGCGCCGACATGGTCAGTAGTCAGTGGGTTCTTCTGGGCCCATCTCTGGCACAGTGCTCAGACACATTCTGCCGGCCGAGGGGTCCAGGCGGCTGTGTGTGATGCTAGTGACCTGCCATTCATGGGACGGCAGTGGTGTGAGCTGTGTGGTGAAATGAAAAGAGCTTGAGCAGCAGAGGCTAGAAGCATGAGTTTGTCACTTACAAGCTGGGTCACCTCGGCATCCCCATCTGCAAGGGGGGCAATGATTTTCTCCGTTTCCCCCAGCTCTGAAAGTACAGAAGCCTCTGAAACAAAGACAGGATTGACTAAGGGCAGGAGGAAAGAGAAGCTGGCTTTTGAAGTTGGGAAGAGAGGGCAGCAAAACAAGAAACAACAGCCGCAGTGTAGTCCTGTTGCCCAGAAGGAGAAGCTGTGGGGTGTTCTGGGTTTAAGTCTCGGTTTGGGGCCCCAGGAGGGCAGGAGCCATGGCATGGAAAGGACAGGTGAAACAGAACTCACAGGGATGTGAATTAGGGAGAAAAAAATTCCATTGTCCTCAAGTTAAAAAAAAAAAACCTACAATTGCACGATGAAGGCGGTTTGCTCCAGGGAGCTTCCCGGAGCCCAGAGGGCAGCAGCCTTGGCCCTGAGCATGCCTGCACCTGCCGGAGGGCTGAGTACACACATGACCTGCAGCATGCAAATCCCTCCGTGCTCTCCCCTGTGCTCCGCAAGGGAGATGGCTATTTTCCCCCTGTGATGGGGGAACCGAGGCTCTGGTCACGGTGAGCAGGTGGGAGACAGGATCGCAAAGATGCAAAGAGCATGCTTGGGTCAGAGAGCCTGCGCGTGCGTGCTGCCGCCAGTGAGTCTGTGCCAGCTGTCCCGAGAGTGCTTGGCCTTGTGTGTCCCTGCTCAGCGTGGGGGCAGGGGGCAGAATCTCCATGCCTCTGTACGCCATCCCCTACGTCCATTGTGTGATGCGGCTGTACTACAGCACCTTTGTGCAGGGTGTGACCGGACCCCCTGTGTACGTGGTCCCGAGAATGCAGGAGGCTGATGGGGCAAGAGAGATCACGGAAACCCAGAAGGAAGAGGCTCGCCAAGTTTTTCTAGATGTCTGCTCAAGCACTTGACGTATTACCTCACTGAGTTTCTCTGTGAGAATAAATTGCAGCGTGATTGGTTAGAAGGGAGGCCTGGGCATCTGACGTTTGGCTAGCTAGTTTCTGGAGAATGGGTCTGTAGAGGACAGACTGGGGACTTTTCAAGCCACCAGTGCCAGGGATGTCCTGTTCGGAAATGGTGACACACGTACCCCACCACAGAGCCTCACTCATTGCCAGAGCGGCTTGCTAAAAGGCAGAGAAGCAAGATCTAGTTTCAGATGCCCACAGAATTCTTCATTTAACTGCTCTTTGGTTCCTGGGTCGCCACGGTCCTCACACAACTGAGCAGGGCTCACGCCTCATCTTCACAGAGACACGAAGCTCCTCCCGAGTGGGAAGCCGTAAGGACTAGATTGCTTCCAACGGAGTGCGAAGGGTCGAATATTATCACCACTGTCCCATTCCAGAGTTTTATAATGTAATGCTTTTTACAGTTGGCTCTGAAATGCATTACACGCTCAAGAACTTTCTCTTAAGTGGAAAAGGGAGATTTGCCATTCAAAAGGACAAAAATTATATGCTGTTCCAATGTTCAGTTACTGTAAACAGGGGCCAAATTTCCAGGATTTAAAAATCCCAGATGAATTCAATTAAAAATAATCACCCAAGCACCCCCTATTTTCCCTTCTTAGGATGCTGGTGTGTGTATTAATATGTATGGTAACCCGAGGAGGCCCATGGAAAGTTACAGACAGTAATACTATATGCCTGTCTAGAAAACTTAGCACAGCATGTGCAAGGCGTGGGTCTGTTTTTACATTCAGAGGCGAGAGGGGAAAAGGACATTGCAGCTTGTTACTTCGCCCGAGTGCACCAGGGATGGAGATGTGGCCCGACGTCTCTCTGTGAGGCTCCCATGCGGGGCCCTCAGCCCATCTCCCTTCACGGGCCAGCGGGCAGCTGGCTGATGTGCCACTCCCGCTGTGCTGGGCGAGGTGGGGAGGAAGGCGGTGTGTTAGAAGCTAGAGAGTGGACAAGCCGTTGTGCATCCATGGGAAGCTTTTATTTATTTATAGCCCCGTGTCCCCAAATAGGAGGAATCTGGCCCAGTTAGCCAAGGCACCATTTTGAAGGGACATTTCTTCTAATTAAAACACAGCTCACAGGCACTAAGCTCCGCACATCATGCATCTGTCGTTTCTTCTGTTTTATGTTGGAATACCAGGTGGAAGAGTAGGCTCATTTGTTTTTCCAGCTAAACATACCTCGTCTGAATCTATAGGTTCAATTACATTACGACCAACTCCAAATCTTGGTCAGGACTTCTGAGGCCCCAGCGGGACAAATTTCAGTACCAAAATCAGGTAGATAGTAGCGATTTGAGTGACCCAGCAACTTTCTTGTCCCGGGGAGTGGGAGAGTGATCGGGGTGACAGTGCCTTGTTGACCTGACGCAGTGGATGGTGGGTGATGGCAGTGGAATTCTCTACAAGCACGAACCAAACGTCTTCTCTGTCGTGAGGGGTTTGCCTGTTGTTTGTGCTGAAGGCGGGGAGAGGCGGGAAGGTAAGCTGCGGCTGCATTCTCCAGACTCGGACTCGTTTGTTGGTGTCCCATTGAACAGTAAGCATCCTGTCCCCTCAAAGCCCAGGGAGACCCAACAGGAGTGTGGGAGGAGCCAGGGTGTTGAATGACAGCCTTCTCCCCCACTGGTCCATTCATCACCGAGGAAACATAGGTGGGGTGTTGGCTTTGTTTGCTCCCTGTGACCTGATTTCTGATGCTGAAGTTGCCGTTATCAACCTGATGGAAGGGCAGAGGGCACCGTGATGGCAAGTCACCGGGGGGTTATTTTAATAGAAATGCTCAGGGGGAAGGCACAGGCCTGTTAGAGAAACTCAGTCCGTTCCCAGAGGTCCCTGCCCCCTGAAGAGTCCTGCTTGGGGCATGAGGTTGGGACGGCCAGCCTGGAGGTCAAACTCTGACCTGACCCTTCCAAGCTCTGTCCTTTATGAGTCAGCTTCTTCATTTATCAAATGGGGCTAATAATCCCCGGTTCACAAAACTGGGTGAGCATCGAGGTAGGCAAGATTTATAAGAGCTCTTTGTGTGAGGCTCATTATTATTGGGAAGTAATTACAAGTGGGTTCTAATTGGTTTCTCCCCTGGTTCCCAGCAAAGCGGAAGATATGTTTAAGGACTCCACAGGCCTCTTTCCACTGACGTCTGCAGCTGGCGGCTAAGTTCTGCAGAGCCCCGCCTCCCCCTCTGAGCAATGCACTTCTCCCCGGGGCTCTGTGTCCCTGGCCACAAGGTAGACTCACCTGCTGCCCTTGCAAGTCGGATGTGTCTGGTTTGGGCGTTAGGGATACAAACGGAAGAAAGGATGGGTTGTAATGAGTGAAAAGAAGAGTGGGTGATGGCCAGGTGCTGACAGGTTCTGGGACAGGCCTCAGGCTGGCAGGGTGTACACTGGTTTCTATGGAGAACAGCAGACTTGAGGTTCTAAGAGCGAAGACCCCGTCTCTTGTGAATGTACATTTCCACTGCCCTGTTGTCAGAGATTTGGGTACCTCTGTGATTCTGGATTTACACTTTGAGTTGAATCTGTGATTTCTGGCCAAGGGTAAGGCCCTCATGCCGTCATCCAATAGGGAAAATGACAGAGCTCTGGATCATTCTGAGAAATGGATAAACAATCTTCAAGTCAATAAAGCTGATGCAGGCATTTCTTTGTGAGTTATAACCTGGTTGTATTAAGTTATACTCTCCTCAACCTAGCTATCCGTCAAGAAGGAAGTCATTAAATGTACATATTGCATGTCTAAAATTAAAATATTGTGAAGTTAATAAATGAGTTTCATATAAGTTGGTATAAAAGGATGTTTTCAACAGAATGTTAAGTGGAAAACAAGCAATTGCAGAGCAGTGTCCATACTATACTAAGAATATAATATATGCTTTATATATGCAGTATATTAAAAATCTCACTTTTAGGAAAAAAGTGCATTAAAAACTTTGGCAAAATATATACTAAATCACTAACAGTACATATCACTGGAGGAATTGAAATTTGCAGAGACTTTTCCTTCAGCGTGTTCTATACTTTTAAATGTTTTAAAAAGAGCTTGTGAATTATTTATAGTTTTGCTATAAACATCTATTTATATTTTTGAATAATTTTGCAAGTATTTCTCTTGTGATGATCCTGGAAATTAAATTGCTAAGTCAAAGGGTGCATATCTAAAATTTTGAGGGATACAGACAAATTTCCCTCCAGAAAAGTTACGGTAATTTTGCTCTTAGCAGAAATTTCTGAAGCTGTGTTTCACTAACCCTCACCTCCAGTGGGTGTTACAGTGGGTGATTATTTATATCTGTTTTGTTTTCTTCAAATTCTCTGATTACTGGTAAGGTCAAGGGGAGCAGCTGTTTGACAACGGTAAGCGGCAGCAAACACGGAATGTCCCACAGGTTTATCTCATCCCTCCCTCCCTTTTGCAGGGGGCAAGGTCAGTTTTGCATTCCAGGCTGTTCAAGACCAGACCCCGTCAGCCCCAGTGTGGGGCAGATTAGGAAGGTGTGGCGCTGCAGTGGCAACTGTCAGAGGGCCCGGGGTCCGTGTGAGGTGGCTGCTGGGCTGTGAGTCACACCCGGAGGAGGTGATGGTGACGTGCAGCCTCCTGCCTTCCCCCCTGCAAACACAAAAAGACAGGCACTTCCCCCTTCCTTCTTCTCCGACCTCCGCCAACACCCCAAACACGTGCTTAGGTGCCTCCTGGCCGGAGGAGCCCTCTGTAGGGTGGCTAAGTTCCCAGGCAGGTGGATCCAAAGTGCAGTGCTTTCATTCATGAGCCGTGCGACTTTGACTGTTTCCTAACTGCTCTAAGACCTTAGTTTCCTCGTAGGTACAGTGGGGTTAGGAAAAGTACCTTCCATGTATGTTGTCGTGAGGGTGGAGTAAAATAATCTGAGTAAAAAGCACCACACAGCACCTAGAATGCCAGAGCGAGTGGTCAGTAAGTGTGGGACACTTACTATTTGATTACCCCAAACCCTGGCTGTCAAAATCCCCAGTATGGTTACTCAGTGCATTCATTTATTTGCACATTCATTGAGCGCTTACTGCATCAGGGCAGATAAATGTAAAAGATAGTCCCTAACATCAGAGAGTACCCAGGCTAGCTATGCACCAAAAAGACCCAGACCATTCTGACGTGAGTTCCTGTTTCCGAAGGCAGAGGCTGTACAGGGCACGGTGAGAGCATCGTGAGGCCACCAGATCAGGCAGTCAGGGAAGACTTGTTGGGAAGTGATCCTTCGTGGTCTCTGGTGTTTCTGCTAATTTTATAAGCAGATGCGTTAATGGCCCCTTTGTTACAGACTATCTTTTCAAAGATGTTTCTATAGCAAGCAGCCTCGGAGACAGAAGCAGCTGTCCCTCCTTGGCAGAAGGCAGCTTTGCCTGCAGCCCGTTACAAACAATTTGGGTTTGCCAAGCTCGACATTCCTCAGCTGGGGTGCACCCCACTGCAGGCACAGCAGCTGCCTGGGCCCCTCCAGAGTGTCAGTGGGCATTGGGGCAGCGGAGCTGTTGAAAACACGAAGCTCCTTCTCCTTCTGTGCTGTCAGCAGTAACGTCCTTTTATCCCTGACCCAGGAGTCTCATGTCTTCTGCTGGCACCCATGAAACTGGAAGGCTCACTTGTCACCTTGCAAGTAAATTCTCAGACCCTTCATACTTTCTGGCAGGCTTCCTGGAAGAGGTGGCAGTTAAGCTATGTTTTGAATGATGTTTTGGAATTCTCTTTTCTGGAGGGAGAAGGGCATTCCTTGCAGATGGCTTCTTTGTTCAAAGTCAGGGAAGCATGTGGAAATAAGACCATGTGAGGAAGAGTGTGTAGTTTAGAATTCCAGAGCTGGGAGTATGCTTGAGGGAGCAGCAGATGAGGCTAGAGAAAGGAAGGAACTAGATCAGGAAGGGCTTCGAGAGCCCAGCTAAGGAGTCAGAAATACATGCCAAGTTAGGAACACATCCCGCATCTGAAATGCTTAAACGTGCCCTGTACTGTGTGCGTACAGCGTCCTGAGGAAAGAGCCAGGAAGAGTGGTTTGGATGGCAGATACATTGATGGGGACAGAGTTTTGCTTAATCCTGCTGGAGTTTGAGGCCTGAGTCCTGTATGCCCTCCAAAAAGCCTGGCTTCGGGACTTGGAATTTGGAAACCTTTAGTTAGAAGAGGAACACTCTGCTTTCATGTGGTGCCAGTAGGCAGGCCAGATAAGGAACAGGGATTGAACTTGAAATCTCATTAGGCTGAGGGCTGCAGAACAAGCCAGTGTCTGTGGTGTCTGAGCAGTCTGGGGCTGGAGAGCTCCCCCGGGGCCGGTCTGTGGCTGTCCACTGCCCTCACAGCCTGGGTACCCGCCAGGCCAGCCTGGACAGCGTTCCCCATGGGGCTTTATCGTCTGGCTGGAAGATGCGTGGCCCTGCCCTTCCTTGATCTTTGGCGTCATTCTGCAAAACTCACAAAGCTCGTGAGTTCATTTTGTTTTATTTTTAAAATAATGTCAGGAACCACAGTGTTCCCTCATTCAGTCACTATGACTGAGAAAGTAACAGAATTAACCACCCCTCTCCAAAGCTGCCTCTGTCTCATGTGCAGGTGAATCCTGGTAACAGTTCAGGCCAACCCATCAGTGATGTGATTAAGTGCTCAGCATAATTAGTGATCATAATGACTAATAATAATAGATGATGATGAAGATAAGAACTGCCATTTATGAGGCCCGTGCTGTGTGCCAGGCCCCGTGCTTGGGACCTGACCAGCTTCCCCTCACACAATCTGTGTGACAACCATGCAAGGCAGATGCGCCCTTGACCCCATTTCATAGTTAAAGGGACTGAGGTTCCAGGAAGTTACACCACAGAGCTGGGTGGCAGCACCAGCGCTATGAGGAAAAAACAAAACAAGTCACGTAGGTCTCAGCAATTCCAAAACTTCCAAACACAAGCTCTTAGTGGGACATTTCTAAAAGTTGTGATAAAAGATGTATAGCGTAAAATTTACTGCCCCCACCACGTTTAAGTATGTGGTTCAGTAGTAAGTACTTCCACCTTGTTGTGTGGCCAACCTGTTTTCATCTTGCAGAACTGAAACGCCGCACTCATTACACAATCACTCTCCGCTGCCTTGCTCCCCCGCCCCTCGCCCCTGGCAACACCCCCTACTTTCTGTCTCTGTGACCGTGACTGCCGCAGGTCTCTCATAGGATGGAGTCATACACGAGTTGTCTTTTTGTGGCTGGTTTGTTTCACGTAGCACAGTGTCCTTGAGGTTCATCCATATTGCAGCATGTGCCGGAATTTCCTTCCTTTGTAGAGCTGAACAGTGTTCCGGTGTGTGTGTGTGTGTGTGTGTGTGTGTGTGTGTGTGTACGTTATGTTCTGTTTCCATGCATCCGTCGATGGACACTCGGGTTGTTTCTACCTCTCAGCTACTGTGAATGGTACTGCGCTGAACCTGGGTGTACAGATGTCTCTTTGAGTCCCTGATGTCAATTCTTTTAGGTACACACCCAAAAATGGAATCGATGGATCATATCAAAATTTTATTTTTAATTTTTTGAGAAATGGCCACCCTGTTTTTCACAGTGGCAGCACCACTGTGCATTCCCACCAATGGGGCACGACGTGGGACATTTTTTACCTCTGGCTTCCATGACTGTAGGAACTAGGCAACTCTCGGACCCAGATTTGAGCTGAAGGGGCTGCACAAAACCCCCGGGCTCCGCTGCCCTTGC
The DNA here is from genome assembly GCA_004024845.1 of Tonatia bakeri. NCBI lineage: Eukaryota > Metazoa > Chordata > Mammalia > Chiroptera > Phyllostomidae > Tonatia > Tonatia bakeri. The sequence goes on from PVIA01006458.1 coordinate 80,130, forward strand.
TCAAGGCAGTGCCTTCCAGCACTGTCCCAGGAGCTGCCTCTGCAGGGTGGCAGTCACCATCTCAGGGGTGTCCCAGCCTCTGGCCAATGTGCTGGAAACTGCCCTGAGCTCTGGCTCCGGCTGCATCTGGGAGAGTCATATCTAGCAGCCAAAGATGTGATTTTTTTTTTGACCATTAGGAATCTATGCCCCTCTCCACTCCCTTCTTTATGAGATCCCCCATTGTGATCTCCCAGGAGGCCCCACATGCTTTGGGGGCCTTCCACTTCCCTATGAGGGCTCCTGGGGGCTCAGGTAGGGGCTCAGGCCTCCAGGAAGGGCTTTGTGCTGCTGCTGCTGCTGCTGATCTTGGTTTTTAAATTCCCACCAGTGGTAGGGAGGGTTTCCTGGGACAAGGGCCAGAGGGCAGTGCCAGTAGAGGCCTTGGTCATTCCCTCTCCACCTCCAGAGTCAAAGTCAGGGTCAGTGGAAGGGAATTAGATCAGAATGAGAGTTCAGGATGCAGAGAGACATGTTTAGCGCTCTCAGGGAGTCTGCAGTCTGACCCCTAATCCGATGAGCTGAGCTAGTCTTCTAGATCAGGCGGGAATGTGTGCTCTGGTCCCGTCCCAGGCAGACTGCCGGTGAGGTGATGGATAGGGGCTGAGTCATGGACATTTTTGCCCAGATCTCATCGCCCTGTCTAGACCTGCTGTCAGTTCCATTTTTCACCTCTACGCCCTGGAAGAGAAAGAACAAAGAAGACACTGGGGTATGCTTCCAGGAGCGCAGTGCAGTGGGATTTGGAGTCCGAAGTGCCACAGGCTGGAATCTCTGCTCCTTGGGCAGCTGCCCCCACTCTGGGTGCTGGTTCCTGCTCTGCATAAGGAGAATTTAGTGGCTGGCCCAAGGCAAGTGTTTTAGAAATAAATGACAATGTATGGAAAGTCTGGCACTTAATAGATGCTCAATAAATGTAAATTCTCCTTTCTGGCCCTAATTTCCTGGACCTTCAAGGGCAGGAAGCAGTAATATGTTTATGTTTTTACAGGGTGCTCTTGCTTGAAACATAGTACCTAAGAAAGTGTGTCCAGTGATGGTGGCTAAGGTGCGAGACCACACGTGAGCAGGTTATGTGCTAAGACAGGCCTCCGTCCAAAGATAAAGTACAGCAATATTTCACTGAGTCACAGGATTGTAAGTGGCAGAATTCACAAGGTTCTCCGAGCTCCTGCAGACCAGGGATAAAAACACGTGGCACCCACACTGCCACCCACCCACCCCCATGCCTATGGCAGATGTTGCTAATCCATTGCAGTTCTTCCCTGGTGAGCCCAGATAGAGCCTTGGAACTTGAGAGAACACAGTACTTCCAGCAGGTAATCAATGGGAAGAGCACTATATTTGAAATCTGTTTCTCACCCCTGCTTTACCCCAAACCTCACATTTCAACAAATGAGAAAACAGACGTGGGAAGGTGCATAATTTTCTCCAAATCATGCAGCTCTTGGAGTTGGGGCTTCACGTCCAGTTCCTTTCAGTATTTAATACACTGTGGACCTGGAGTTTCCTGTTCAGCAAGCAGGGTCTGGCTGCCACCGTTTTTGTGACAGCTCATAAGATGATTAGTAACAGGGCAGACCTTCTGCCCAGTGCTGAGGAAGACGGTGAAGACCAGTGGAGAAGGGTCTCCTGAAGCCCAGGGAGCAAAAGCAGTTGCTGATAAAGTGGTGGCCAGGAAAAGTGTCCAGGGGACTGTGAGCCCCGGGAAAGCAGGGACGTTGTCGCACTCACCTCTGTGTTGACGTGGGTAGGTGCTCAGTAGTCGAATGAACAAACTTATGAATGAAAACTGTATGACCAAGGAGTGAACTGGGGAATATAAACAGAAGCGGAAATCCTTGAAGATAAGATTCAGCCAAGCCAAGAGCTGCAAGTATGAGGATGAGTTTTATTTGTTTGAAAAATGATTTTCTCTGTGTTTTTCTCTCATTCATTCATTCATTTATTCATCTACATTGGCAATTTTCAACCTTTTTCATCTCATTGGCACATAGGAGGTAATTAGTAAAATTCTGGGGCACACCAAAAAATATAGTTTTTGCTGATGTGACAAAAAGTAGGTATAATTTTGATTGATTTACAAATATAATAATAGTAATAATTACCTACCCTTTTTGCTCCAAAGTAACTTTTTAAAAGTCAGGTTTCTATATACAGGGTCTGGCAGAAGTAACAACTGCTTGAGTGTGGTCGGTAGGGTAATAATATGGGTATAATAATTTATAGTTTTAATTAGAATATTTCACCTAAAATGCCATATGATATGCTTGAGTGTGATATCATTATGTTATAGAATTACATGCTTATGATTTTGTAATAAAAGATTTTATAATAAAAAGGGATGTTATTTGTGCTGGACTCTGTACATATATACATATATATGTGAAATGCACACATATGCATGTGTATATACATATATGTATATGTGCACATATATAGGCATTTCCCATATGTTTATATATGTGTGTGTGCAGGTATACATGTGTGCACACACACACATGTATTTCAGGTACCAAGAATTAACCAATCAGATGCAACCTTATTATGCAGCGTGACCAATAAGATGCAGCTCTATTATACAACCTGTGTATGAGTGGTTCCAGACAGGGCATTCATACCAGGTGACTATTGTGTTGCTGTGGTCATTTATTTGACAATCTAAGAGAAAATAGGTCAGTGCCCCTGAATAAATAGTCAAGTATTGTATGTTTTAAAGATTCTTGCAGTACACCAGTCAAAAATCACTGATCTACATTACTGAACACCTGCCGTATGCTCTGCTGTGTGCCAGGTGCTTTTTCCACCTGTTTTCTAACCCTTGTCACACTGAGAAGGAAAAGGATGAGGACCCTGCAGTTTAGAGAAGTTCAAGTCACGGTAGATGTTGAGGACAAGAACTGGAGTATGGACCCAGATATAAATTTTGGCCTTTTCAATAGAAAGGTAGTTCTGATAGAAGTCATGGCAGTTTAGAGCCGTAATTCCAGGTGGCTTTGCCAAGGCTGTCATGAACCTCCCACCACCTGCACCTGCTCCTGTCATTTACATCACATCAGTGATCACCCCCCAACACCCCAAAGGAAAAGCCAAGAAACACAGAGATCACTGCCTCCAGGAAGGGTGGGACCCAAGGGTCCCTGGGAGAGGGTATCAGAGGAGGGTGGTGAGGACACTGTGGAATCTGTCACCCACTTTTGCTCTCACCGGTGACCGGGAGTGAGACCTGCTGCCACTCAACAGGGACATTCTAAACCACTGAGGAGGAGTATTTTAAGTGGTGGCATGTGCTTCTCTTGGAGAAGTTGGCCACTGACACATGTCAGTGATGTGATGTGGCAAATATAGCCACAGGGAAACAGCCTGAATTTTCTTCCATAGTCTCATAATTCAGGGCCTCCCCGAAGAGGGAGCAGGTATGGAAGGCAGAAAGAGCCATTGCCTCGTGAGTGGGGTCAGGATGGAGCACATTTTGGCTGGACAATGGAGGAGGACCTGCATTGCAGGCCAGCGGGTCCCCCAGTGGCTCAAGGTGGGCAGAGGCAGCAGGCCCCTCCTTCAAGCCCCGAAGCAGCCGGCCTTGGGCACAGCCCACATGCACAGGTTCCCACCCAGCACCCTTCTGCTTTTACTGCACTTCTGGGGCCCTGTTCTTCCTGTCTGCAGGGACCTCCTTCCCCAGAGAGAACACACGCGCTGCAGCAGAAAGGCCAAACCAGAGGCCAGGGGTCACATCTGGTAACTTTGAGCAGAGCAGCTCCCCTCCCCCGACAGTCTTGCTAGGATTTAGAGGAATGAAGGAGGATTAATGTTCACTGAGCATCTACTATGTACCAGATGCTGTGTAACCAGTTCATATAAGCTCGTTTTCTTAACTCTTACCAAAGCACTGACGCACTCCCCTGCTTTAACTAAAAGGAAGCACAGAGTGACCTGCCAAGGCCACACAGCTGGAAAGTGGCAGAGCTGGGATTTGGAAATAAGTCTGTCTAACTCCAAAGTCTGGACTCCTGTTCTGTAACACTGCCTACAAGAGGGTTGGATGGGAAAGTCACCAACAGTCATTGAGTGTCTGGCAAATGCCGTGGTATATGGATACACTTAGCACCCTTAATCTTCCTGGCAACATCATCGGTTGGGTTTTCTCACTCCTATTTTATAGGTGAGGAAACTGCAGCCCAGTGAGAGGTACCATATTTTGCCGTGTCCAGTGCACACTTTTTTTGCCCACATTTCTGAGGGAAAAAGAAGGATGTGTGTTAAGCATGGGTAGCACCTGAAACACCTTGTGTCTGCTCTTGGGTTTTGTAACATTATTTGTTACATAAAGTGGCTTGTACCATAATATGTTCAAAACTAAATGCTAAAATTCCTTTATAGCACCAAAAAACAAGTATCTAAAAATTGCATTAAACAATTAACATGAAAGATTTTTTTTCCTGAAAGTTTGAGCCAAAAATGTGGATGCACATAATGCATGACAGCGTGTGATAAATGACTTCCCCGGGCTGGGCCAGCAAGAGGAGCTGAGGAAGAAGCAAACGTGGGGAGCTGACCACGGGGTCCCTTCTGTAGCCTGTGGCTGGGCCTCTCGGCGTGGAGAGCCAGAGCAGACTGGGTGGTGTGGGTGCCGGCACCTCCCCGGGCAGCACTGGGGCAGCTCCAGGGCACCTGGGGTGTCTTGGGGTGCCCAGACCACCTTCCCACGCCACTGCACGCAGCTGAAGCTTGCTGTGCTCCCTGCCATCTCTCCAAAGTGAAGCGAGCAAGACCTGGCTGCTCAGGAGCAGCACGAGGCCAAAGTGCATTCTTCCAGGCCTGAAACTCATGCAGGCTTTTTTCATGCTCATTAACATAAATGGTTCAGCTTGAAAGGTCTAACAATTCCACGGGCCCCTTCTCAGTCCTCACTGTGGTGGAACTTTGTGGGCAGTGCTGGGGGAGAGAAAGAATCAATAGTCAGGGCAGGAAAGAGGCAAGCCCCAGGGTGAATGCCAGGCTGGTTCCCCCACCCAGCGGCCTGGCAGGGGGCTGGGAAGGTGACTTTTTTCTGCAAAGGGAAAAACAACTTTATGTTTGTTTTGTGTTGATTTAAACTTTCTTCTTTAATTTTTTTTTTTTTTTTAAGAAAGCTGAAGGAATTCTTTCAGCCGAAGTTTGAAAAGAGGGCGATAGGTTGCAGACACTAAAGCAGCGGATGCTAACCTCGGGTGTGCCTCCCAGCTACCTTCGTAAGCTGGGTAGGGTCAGGGAGAAGAAATGCACGCTTGTTTTCACTGACTTTTAGATTAAAGCAGCACTTCCTCCCATCTTCAAAATTGGCAGCAGACCGCAGTATCACTAGCAGTACCTTTGTTTCCAGGCGCAGTCGCAGATATCTCCACATCTGTGCTGTAGCTGCCGATGCCTTTACGTAGCATTTACGCTCATCGCCACCTAGAAACGAAGGTCGTTGTCAGACCTGCCAGTAGATCTTACTGTTCTACACTGTATCTCAATTTGATAACTGTACTTCAGTGTAATCATGTTTCTCTGTAATCTTGTATTTTCCTTTATTTATCTAAGTGCATTATTCTGAGCAGGGGCCTGTGGCCTTTGAGTAGCCACCGTAGGAGTCCCTGGCAGCTGGCCAGTGCCCACCACTAGTTGTTCGGGTTTAGACAGGGCCCCTCAGGCAGAGGGGAAGTTGTTAAAGGAAATCAGTCTGTTGCATTTCCTGGAGTGGCATCCCCACCACTGTAGATGGGACTTGAACCCCGGTTTTCCCAGGTAATGCCAGCCTCCATTCAGATGGTTTGAATCCTAAGGACTGTGAAGACCCACTTGCAGGAAACTAAAGTTTGAACAAATTCCGGTCACCAGCAATGCTGGGGTCAGGGGCCACCTCAGAGGCAGGAGGGCCCAGGTGGTCTCAGATATGCTGACCCCTGTGCAGCCCAGATGGGAAGCCTGTAGACTCCTGCTGCTCAGGAGGGCAGTAAAAGTTAGGGAAAAGAAGGCTGGGGCCTTGGCTGCAGCTTGGACATGTGAAGTTGCCTTCCTAGATGTCTCCTGACTCCTCACTCCAAGGCCCGTTTCACCAATGGCCTGGGTTGAGGACCAGACTAGACACGCAGGTGGAGGTTTTTGCCGTGTCAGGAGGCCTCACATGCCAAACCCCCGGGGCCTGTGTTGCTCAGAGAAGACATCACCTTCTTCCCCAAAGAGCCCAGCCCCAGCCCATGGGACAGAGAAAGATCTCGGCTTCACCTCCACGGTGCTCTCCAGCTCCTGTGCCCAGGGACCGAATCGCAGAAAGCCGGACTCTGAGAAACTAGGTCTAGTAGGGGCACCATCTCTAAGTGCTAAGAGTAAGTAGGGACATGATACATTGATTACTTTTTCTTCCCAAGTCAAAAAAAAAAAGAGAGAGAGAGAGAGAGAGAGAGAAAGAAAACATGGGTTAGGCCAAGTCAGCTCACTGGCTCGTAAGAAGAGTAAAGGGAAACCAACTGAGTAAATGTGGAGGAACTCCGTCTTCACTGACGGAGGGAGGGTCCTGAATAAACCCAGGTCTGACTGAGCAGGACATTCTTGGGAGAGTTTGTAATCACCGGAAAGCATAAGCACGTACTTGCACCCTAACCCTGAAACCTGCCCTATTCCACCCTTCACCTTCTGCATTATTCTTTCCCTTGAAGCAGTCACACAGCCCATGGCGTGAACAATACCAGGCTTGTTGGGTGCAGGTAAACCATGTGAGTGTGACTAAGTTTAATGCTATTCTGTGCTTTGTTAGAAGTAAGGCGATTTCATGGGGGTGGAAGCACAAAGCGGTGGCTACCCCACGAGGCCCTGATGGGGCCCTGTTTGCCATAGTCACATGGGAGCATCATCCTGGCCTGGAGCCCAAGGCACAGGCCATGGTGCCCCCTAGTCCTGAAGCATAAAGACCCAGAACACTGTTGCCATGGCAGCAGCTCTGCTGCCCTCCAAGGCCAAATGCTGTTTATCTGGGGCGGATGCCAGCACTGAGGGGAGCTCTGATTCTGGTTACATGTGTTGCAAAAAGTGTCCGAGGCCCAGCAGGACTGGAGGCAGAGGATGCAGAATGCAGATGAAGACGTGAGCCAGACAGCTATTCAGCACAGATCTGGAGGAGGAGGAGGCAGAGGCAGAGGGTGGCAGAGATTTGCCTGAGGTGGCTATGTTTGTACATAAGAGGTCAGAAGAGGTAAAGCAGATAGAGCTTTGGACCAGTGGCAAAAGCTTATGAGAAACCAGAGCCAGGACCTGCCTTCCCATAGACATTCCAGGCATGATTTCCTGGGAGCTGTCTCCTAGGAGACCTGTTGCTGTGACACCCTAGTTCCCTCTGTCCCTGGGAGGGCTCATCCTCTCCCCCAGGAGGGCTGGCCACAGTTCTCCATGGATCTCCTCACAGTCAGAGAGTGCTCTCGGCTCCTCCAACTGTGGTGGGCCCACTGTCCCTCCCCACCATGATGCTTCTGATGCTTTCCATTCTTTCCCCAGAACGTTTATTTTAAAAGAGAAAACATAAACACCCTCCCCATGGGCCTCCCTTCCAGCACCATGTAGTCAAGGCTGGAGTTGGGCAGTAGCCTTCTCCTCAGAGGACCACAGGGACACCTCCAGCAGGTGACCACCCCTGAGACCCAACATCAACAAAAACTGATACTTTATGAAAAATCACCTGGATTCATAGGAATGCTAGCCCCGCCGGACCATCGAACAGTGAGCAGGGAGTTGTCCAGCCAAGGACAATGGCATCAAACCTGCTTGCCGTAGAGTGGGCAGGACCACAGAGGGTCGAAGCGGAGGTGAAAGGCTTCATGAACCAGCCACTGAGCTGTGAGGTGACCAAGCAGAGGGTGCGGAGTTGGCCTCTGCACTCGAAGTGACTGCCTGAGAAGGCTGAGAGAAAAATGCCCAACCGAATCCTGGCTTCCCCAGTATGAGTCTCGATAAGTCTTATAAGCCCCTGTTGGTCCCTTGAGCCCAAACATACTCCCATTTTACCTTTCTTTTACTGGGAGGATTCTGAGGGCTGGGGATCCAGAGGACAGCAGGGAGACAGCGCCCAGCGGGAGTTAGGGAGGGCCTTATTGGCAAGGAGATGTCTGTGCCGCTCCTTAAGGATGAACCAGTGAGGCATTCTAGAAGCAGGGACCAGGCTTGGGGCTTGGGGCGGGTCAGGGGTCAGACCTGAAAGCAGGTTGGAGACTGCCCATGAAGGGCTCTGTGTGTCATGCAAAGTTGGGAGCTGGGTTGGTTGTCTGAAGGTTGCTGAGTGAGTGACTGTTGAGGGCAGTTCATGGCTCCAGGTGCCCCCAGTGATGGAACTGCAGGCGCTCTCTCCCAGGTCACTGGAGGACACAGCTGGTCTTTCAGTCCCTTCACCCTTCCTTGTCACTTTATTTCACCACGCCAGTGTCACAGATGCAGTCTGGCCATTCTCCAGGGGCACAGCCTGTCTCCTCCCATTGGGTTGATTGAATTGGTCTGATCTCTGTGTTCTCCAGGGCCCTCGGTTGGAGCGGCCTTCAGAACAATTAAGACTAGGGACATGGGTCATCAGGGTTGTGTTTTAGGAAGATAGTTTGGGCTGCGGCAAGGAGCTGGGTAGAGAGGGAGAGGGGCTGGGGGCTGGGGCCCAGCCTCTGCTACCACAGTTGTGAGGCACCACAGGACTGACGCCCTAACGCAGTTGGTGCTTTCAAACCTGAAGTTCTCGTCCGGCCCTTGGTGACTTGAACAGCAGCTCTGCTCTGCATGTGGAGCGCAAACTGTGTCCTCGGTGTGTTTGGTGGACGTCAGAACCAGGCCCAGTGGCTCCCCCACATCTGCCTTTGGAATGGGGGGTAGGAGTGGTGCAGACCCAAAGCCCAGGAAACGTTGCTGGGGGGGAGGGCAGAGAAGGCTCCCTCCACGGCTCTGACTCACTTGGTCAGAGAGGACTTGGGCACGTGAAGAAGTTTCCTTTGAAATTAAATATGGTGCACTTTGCCAAGGGCAGCATCACTCAGACTAAAGGAAAGCATTGGGAAACCCTGTGAGTGTGGCCTGGCAGTGGGACAGCATCCCTGGAACAGGGAGCAGGCCCTGTTCTGGGGCACCTCCTCTTCATCCCTGAAGGGCTCCCCAGGAGGCTGGTGAGGAGAGGGGGCTCCCAGAGGGTGGGGCCTGGGGGGCTGCATATGTTGGGGTCAGGAGGGGAGGGAGAATTGTAGGACATTTTCTTGAATGACCCTGGCACGGAAGGGTCGGGAGTGAGTGGTCCCCACACCTAGGACACCTGACCCTTTCAGGGCTGTGTGACTGGCAGCATGAACTGGCTGGAGCAGCCCCAGGAGACACAGGCTTTTGCAGACACCAGGGCTTCAGGATAATAATAGCTGGCTTTGGCTCCTGGCTCCTGCCTGGGTTTTTCCATAGGGCAAGCTCTGCATTGTGGGTTAGGCCAGAACCTGTGGTGAATTCTGGGGCCCCTGCCTGCCCTGAGCTGGCAGGAAGTGTCTAGTGCAGCCTCCAGGAGAGTTTGGGGGTGGGGGTGCCCTGCTGTGTGAGAGACAAATGTGTATTTTACAGGTTCCTGTGATTGGCCTGTTCTTCAGGTCAGAAAGGACTCAGAAGAACCTGAAAACCTGACTTAGATTGTGAATGAAGGGCAGACTTCCTGCTACTCTTTCTCAGCACCTCCCCCAGCCCTCTAGACACTTGGGACCAGTTCCCAGCCTTGGGGACCGTGCCCTCCCTCAGAGGCAGCTAGCTTCCCCCTCCCACCAGCCCCAGAGGCCTCCTATCTCACACTGTCCGCTCCTTGCCCTTTCCTGGTCCCCAGCCACGGGCACCCAGCGTAACTCTGATCTCCATAGAGCACTGGTGGGTTTGGCAAGGGCCAGCCCTGCCCCTTCTCGCCCATGACCTCAGTGAGTGACTTCATCTCGCTGCCTTGCTTCCCTTGTCTACAAAGGGGGCTTCAATTGCTCTCCTGGGAAGATAGCAAGGATGAGACGTTGGGGGCCAAGGTGCCAAGCACCCAGAGGCAATTGAATTGTGTTGATTTTTTTCTTGCTCCTTAGTGCCTGCTTGTCCTCCTTGGCCAAATGGCCAATCTTGGCCCCCTGTAGTTCTGTGTGACTGTCCTCCTCCTCCTGCCTCCCCTTCCCCCATAGCACAGGGCTCCCGGGTGAAGCGGGTGGTTGGTTGTCTTGTGCTGATGGATCGAGAGCCCTGACTGGACTGACATTCTGGACCTTTTCAGTGGGAAAGGTGTTCATTGCTAGAATGAGATCCATTGACCCAGACTTAAACTTGGAAGGTTATTCAAGCCTTCCCACAGATGCCAGTAGAACTCCTGCTGGGAGTTAAGCGGTGCAGATAGAGCTGAGCCCTTGGGTTTGATCCTGGGGGCCAGGTGCTGTTCCAGGCATGCAGCTATTGCCTCTTTTAATCTGTGCAACAACCTCACGAGGTCCTTCATTGTAAAGACGAGGAACCTGAGGCACAGAGAGGCCCAGTAAATTGCCTAAGATCACCCAGCGTGTAAGCGAACCTGTTTTCAAACCCACACGGGCCTCAGAGCCCTGGTCTTGCCCTCATGCTGCCCCAGGAACGCTGGGCACCATGCAGCCCTGACGGGTGGAGGAAACGCAGGCGTGACCCAGCCGTGTGGAGAGTGTAGCATCAAAGCTTCGCACCTTCACAAGGCGACCCGCTGTCAAATCAAGACAATTGGTCCCCACAATCCCCTTTTATCTGTGCAACTACCTCTGCTCAGGAGGGCCAGGGTTAGAGAGTAGCCCTGCATCTGGGAGGACACTTGTCTACCTCACAGCCTCTGCCAGGTGCTCCTCCCAGGGCGTTCAGGGTCCAGCACCACCACCACCCCGTGCCTGGGGCCAGAAATGACCATCCACCAAAACCTCAGTGAAGCAGAGTGTGGGACTCAAGTGCCAGAGCCTGGAGCTTCTTGGTTGGTGGGGCTCAGTCAGGAACCCCTGCTCTGGTTTCTGGGTTCAGCGTCCTTCAGCATGTTCCAGTGCCTCCCCACCGGCCTCCCTTCCGTCACCTCCCCCAGGGAGATGCTGGAACTCAGGAACAGAGGCTGGATGTGTGTGGAGGATCTGAAACAGAGGCCACTGGGGCTAGGGGCTGTTGGGGGGGCAGTGTCAGATTCCTAGGACTGTGGTGACAAAGTGCCACAGATTGGGCGCCTCAGCGGGAGTGGCTATCTCCCAGATCTGGAGGCTGGAAGGTCAAATCAAGGCGTCGGCAGGGTTGGCTCTTTGAGGGCTGTGAGGGAAGGACGTGTGCCGGCTCCCCTCCCGGCCTGCAGATGGCCATCTTCTCTCCGTGTCTTCACATCGTATTCCTTCCACGTGTGTCTGTCCCCATGTCCAAGGTTCCCCATTTTATAAGCTCACCAGGCATATTGGAGCAGGGCCCACCCTCACGACCTCACCATCTTGAGTAATTATATCTGCAATGCCCCCATCTCCCAATAAGGTCCCCTTCTGAGGTCCCAATGGGTAGGATTTCAGCATATGACTTTGGGGTGAACACAATTCAACCTTTAACTGTGTATTTGGAGGCAACAGGATGCAGTGGAAAGATGGAGCCTCAGCTTAGGCATCTGATTCTTGGGTTTGAATCTTAGTTTTTTAAAGTCCATCAATGACCTTGGGATCTGACCTCAATTTCCTTATCTGCAAAATGGAGATTGACCAACAGTTCACCTGTTCATCCCTTCCTTCTTCCTCTCATGGGCGGCAGCCATGTGCAAGCCCATGCTGGGGAGACGCAGTCGGTGGCTGACCCCGGAGGGCGCTGTGGGACCAGAGGGCTGACCGCAGCCGGAGCCGGAGCAGGTGCAGACACACAGCAGGTGCTCTGAGCCTGCACGGCTGCCCTGCCCGCCTCAGCTGCAGCTTGCAAAGCTCAGGGCCCACACGCTTTAATTGGTGGTGGTGCCCCAGGCCTGTTTCATGTGTCCTCACTCCTTCCCCTGAAGATGTTCTTTCCAGAGCTCTGGGCTCTGGAGGAGGCTGTAGACAGCCCAGCCCTGGAGAGGTCTGCCCACGTGGCCTCCTCTGTCACGGGGCCTCAGGAGAGTGAGAACGTCTGGGATTCCTGAGGAGGGTGGGCAAAAAACCCCTGGCCAGCGTGAGAAGGGAAGCAAGGCAGCCAGAGGACCACGGAGAAGCCGCGCCCCACCTGCCCCGCGTGTAAACGTGAGGACAGCTTCTCAGGGGTCCCGTGCTGTTTCCTTCCCTTCCCTTGGGTTCCTGCCTCCTTGGAGCTGCTCACTTCTGATTAAATCTGAGTGGGAAAGTCAGAGGTGCAGAACAGCCCCTTTGCCATTTTCCACTGTTTCATGATAGTGTCAAAGCACCAGGGCCATTGCCAGGCCCAGCATTCTGCCAGAGCCATGGCATGTGTTCCGCCAGCCCCACCTCCCTGCAGCTCCGGCCAGAGCTTTCTAAATATAGCTCTCTCCTCGGGACAACAAAGACACTATCCTCTGAATGGCTTCCGTCTGGACTGTTTGTCCAGCTTCTCCACCAGCAGGGGAGGGAGGAATGGGGACAGACAGGAATTGACTGTGAGAACAGGGGCTGGAGAGGAGCTGCTGAAGCCAGTTCACAAGTGACAGGGACACTCAGACATCCAGGGCCTCTGGCCGTGGCCCTGAGTTCCTGCCTTCTATCTGCAGAGCGGTGTGGGACTCAGGGCACTGTCCCCAGCAAGCCCTGTCCCTGAGGGGACTGATGAGTGCTGACGGGAGAGGAAAAGCATCTTCCCAGGAGGGGAGGGAGAGGCATCCTGACTTTAGGATCAGACTGCTGGCCTGGACTCCCAGCTTCTCCTTTCGGCTGGGTGACTCTGGGCAGGCCCTTTAGCTTAAATCTCAGCGTCCACATCTGTGACGTGTGGATAATCCACATGAGGGGTTAAGGAGAACTTGTGACAAGCAGCAGGCGTGGGTGGCCCTGTGGCACCGGGATCCTGTGTCGGGAGGCCTTAGAGGGCTGCTGTCTGCTCTCAGGGCGGGGCGAGGCAGCCGCCTCCCCCGCTGCTCTCAGGCACCCGGGCGCCCCTGCCCTCTGCACTGGTGAATGGCTCTGGTTCCACTTCGGGGTGGCACGGAGCCCCTCCTCCAGTCCCGATGGTCTGAGCGGTGCCCCATACCCAGGACCTCCATGGCCTCTCACTTTGCAGGTCACCTCCCCACACGCCCTGTGCCCAGTGTTACTGAGGTTCCTTTAAAACATCGGCCCACATGTGCGTATCTAACCCTCGAGCACAGGCAAGAGAAACCGGAATTACGGAAAAGGATAAAATCCTGGATTTCTCAGCTCTGGGCCTGGCTCTGCTTGGGGGTGGAGGTGAGCCCACCCATTCCCCCCTCCCACCCATTAAGTTCTGTTTAATGGGGGCGGACCTGACCTGTTTACCAGGCCCCTGACACCAGCAAAGGTGGGATCCCGCCCCTACCAGTAAGGGGTCCTCAGGAGACACCCCAACTGAACAGCTTTACCATGTGGGAAGCCTGGTCAGCATCCAACAAGAGGCCACTCTGCCCCAGGAACTTCACTCCTATGGGCACACAGGCTGCTGCACCCAGACGTGCTGTGCACACAGATGAGTCAGGGCTCAATGTGACAGCCCCAGTTGTTGACAGGGAAAGAGATGGCGAGCCACTGGTGGAAACGTTAGCCCCTGTGTGGACCTGCCTTTCTGCTACCCAGCTGACCCCCTGGCAGGGGTGCTCCCGGGCGGACTAGGTCATGCAGCTATTAAGTAGCAAAACCGGGATTTAAAGTTTGGGCTCATTCAGCTTCTAGGGTTCACGCTTTGGAGTTCCAAGGTTTCCAGTGTGATCACAGTTCTTAAAGACCTTTCGTAGGGGCTGTGGGGAATGCACATCCACTGTCACCAAGCCGGCAGACTGTTAGACAAACGCACTGAACATTCTCGAGGGTAGGTCACGCTGAACGCACCTGCCAGGCCTCTGGTAGTAGCAAAAACTGTCAGCAAACGAAATCAGTAGCTTTAGTGTATGTACTTCCATGTTTCAAAAGTCTTTAGCAAGGTTCCATGCCAAAACATTTTCCATACCTAGAAAAAATGTTGATTGCTTCACTGAGGCTTTGCAGGGAATGCTTTGTCATGTGTAGGAGCCAGTGTAGGGGAAGAAAAATGTTCCTAAGGATGAATGTGTACTTTTCTTATGGGGAATTGTAAACAGCAGGGTCTCGCAGAGATTGGTGCTAGAAAGTCTTAGCTCATATTTTTTTTTAATTAAAGATCAGAAAGAGGCCCTGGCTGGTGTGGCTCAATGGACTGAACCTTCAAACCAAAGGGTCACCGGTTTGATTCCCAGTCAGGGCACATGTCTGGGTTTCAGGCCAGGTCCCCAGCTGCGGGTGCGTGAGGGAACCACACATTGATGCTTCTCTCCCACTCTTTCTCCTTCCCTTCCCCTCTCTCTAAAAATAAATCAATAAATAAAATCTTTAGAAAAGAAAAAGATCTGGAAGAGGAAGCATACAGTGAAAATTCTCAGTCAACAGGATTCCTGGGAAATGAGAAGGCAAATTAACTGAATCTGTGTGTTTTTTCCTTTGGTTCCCAAATCACAGCAAATTTGTGGCATCTTGTTAGCCTGTTGACCACAGCAACTAATGTTCAAGTGATTGTCTCCATTCCACGCACACCTGCCGCGCACGCCCATGTGCCAGGCTCTGTGCCAGGCACCAGCACTCGTCATACGTGCTGTTACTCTGCGTTACAAAAGCGGGATTTCATGGTTCTTCCACTTGCTTTTATTTACCGATGTGAACGTCACAAGGTGAAGAACAGCTCCCGTCTGGTTCACGTCCACCTGGTGGCATTTCCCCGGGACACAATTTTGCGGCAGTTTAATCGGCTCCCGCTTGCTGGGCATTTCCATTACGTCTGGATTAGAAATAAGGTCACAATGCAGCCTCAAACACCCCTGTTCTCAGATATATGTACATGTGGACAAGCGTGTCTGAGGACGGTCACCTGGAAGGGAAACTGGGTCACAGTGTACATGCGTTTACATTCTGATCGATTCTGATGAATCGCCTGCAAAAAACATGTAGCTCCTTTTTAATGCCCCGAAGTGTCTGGTTCTGCCCATTTCCTCAAGTCCCTACCAACACTGGACATTACATTAGTTTCCTATTGCTACTGTAACAGCTTACCATACATTTGGTGGTTTAAAAATAGCACAAACTTATTAACTTATGGCTCTGTTAGAAGTCTGGTGGGGGTCTCACCGGACGGAAATCAAAGTGTCAGCCCAGCTGTGCTCCTTCCGGAGGCTCCGGGGAGGGGGTGGATTCTGTTCCCGGCCACGGCTTCCATCTGCGCCACCAGCGCAGTCCCGGCGACTGGTGGCGTCTTTCCCACGTGGCATCGCCCCGCCTCTGTTTCTGCCCCTCTTCTATCTTCACAGCCCCTTACGACTACACGGGGCACACCTGGATAAGCCAGGATTCTCTCCTTATCATCAGGTCAGCTGATCAGCACTCTCAGTCTATCTGTGGCTTTCTGTCTGTTTGCCACGTAGCACGGCCTGTCCGCAGGTTCCAGGGAGCAGGAAGTGGTCATTTGCTGGGGGTGGGGCCGTATTCTGCCTACCACAGATATTGTCGACCTTTCAAACTGTTTTCCTTTAAGTGAAAACATAGTATCCTCCTCTTTTAAGTTGCATTTTCTTGGTAATTGGTGAGGTCAAACATCTTTTTCTGTGTGGGGAAGAAAAGCAATTTCTGTTCCTAGGAGTTGTCTGTTTATACCCTCTGTCTCCTTTTTTACTGCATTGCCTTTAAAAAAAAAAAAAGAATTATAAATTCCTTGAGGGCAAGGACTTTCTTGTCTTCATCCCAGTGCTTCAGACCGTGACTGGGTTCAGAGAAGAGACTCAATGCCTGTGGGCCCTCCCTCCCCCCTCCCCCCCATTCTTGTGCTATTCTGCTTGGGAAGAAAGGCCAGGGCGCTTCCAGCTGAGCTGGCAGAGTCGAGTCTGTGTCTAGGACAGCGTGGCGGCTGAGACAAAGCTCGTCTTGTGGTTCACTTACTACCCAGCACACTCGGGCCCCGGGCTCAGACGGGCTGCACGCCTGCCCCCAGCTCAGCCTCGGACTCGGCCTGCCCTCTCACCAACCCCTGCCCCCCAACACTCTGAGCCTTAGTTTTCTCCCACGTGAAAACAGTGATGGCGGCATGCGGACATTTTAGGACTGTTGGCATGGGGACCGGGACAAGCACCACTCCTTCCAGAGGGAGGACGCTGCTTGCCACGGTGATTAGTGGGCTGATACGAGTCAGACTCTGGGGAGACTCAGAGGAGAGCAATTTTGGTTGTTTTGCACGGCATCAGGCAATGTGCTGTCCTTTGACATTTTAAAAGAACTTCCAGGAAAGATTTAAATTGCTTTTCAGTGATGCTGAGGGTCAGCCCTGGTTTCTCCTGAAGCCCCTGGTGCAGAGTGGTGGCTTGTACCGCTGTCCCCAAGTCGGTCTCTTCCCATTATCCTTCAGAGGGTGCCGTGGGAAGCTGGTGTCCAGTGGGACAGACAGTCTTCCTGGCTGGGCCAGCCTTGCTTGGTGAGCAGAGCGGGACCCTCTGTCCGAGGCGTGCCCGGCTTGGGGTTGGGACCGGGGCTGGTGTTGCAGAAGCCAAGCCTGCAGCTGCCCCAGATCAAATGCCTGCCCTCTCAGGCCTGCAGTGCTGGCCGGAGCACACCCAGACCTGGACCAAGGACACACACACTGAGCTCATGAGCTCCCCAAGCTGCCTGGCCAGGGCCTCCCTGCCGACCCCCAGCCTACCCACATGTGCTGGCCCCGAGGGGCCGCAGAAGGCTCTGTTGGAAGTCTCCCTGTCCACCCCCATGCACACAGCTGCCTCAGTTCACAGAGCAGAGTGGGGACTAGTCTGGACCTCAGGCCAGGGCCTGCCCGTGCAGGCCT
>PVIA01006459.1:0-97214 GCA_004024845.1 Tonatia bakeri
TTCTTGGTCACTTAAAAAAATTGGTTCTGGGGCTTTCAAATATGTTTGAGCCATCTTTTTAATTTTCCTTTGGTTCGGATGCGGCTATTTCGTAAGGGCGGCGGAGCCTTAGGTGTTCACGGGTCGGGGCACCCCAGTCGCTGGGTTGTGACGTTGTATGTGGGGGCAGGGTCTGAGAGGGAACAATGGCGCCTGCTCCGCTCTCTCTAGGACTTCCGTTCCCTCCACTGCCTCCCACAAGCAAACTGGGCCCTTGCTGTGCTGGCTCCCGGGCGGTGGGCTGGTGTACTTTCTCGGACTCTGTGGGCTTCCCCGAGAAGTCTCCTGTGAGAGTCTCCCGGCCTCAGTTCCCAGACGGGGCTCTTAAGCTTTGAAACGCGGCGGGGCTGCCCGTTTTTCACTTAGTTCGTGCGCAAACGTGTGGCTGCAGACAGCCAGCTGCCCTGCACCCCTCACTGGGTCTGCTAGTCACCTCCTCGCTTCCGCGCCCAGCGTCTGCCACCGGTCTGTCAGCTGCCGCTGCCGTCTGCACCCTGTGCGCCTGCCAGCCAGCGCCTCTTCCCGCCGGGAACTCTCGACCCCACTTCGCAGGCCTCCCGACTCCGCCGCTCCTTACCGGTCTGGATGTACTGGAGCCCGACTTCTGTTCAGTTAATTTCCCTCTGTTCTGGTTGTTAATTGTTTCTCAATCTTTGTTGTTTTCAGTCTTGGTTGTGCGAGGAAGCACAGTGCGACTGCCTACGCCTCCATCTTGGCCGGAACTCTCCTGAATGTACATTTTAAAAGTGATTTATTCCCATCTCTTCCCTCATGTGAACAGTTGGCTAGAATTTTATTAAATAAAGAAAATAAAACCGAACTTTCTAGACTGAGAAACACCAGGCATAGTTAATATCAGATAATACTGAATAGATACAGGAGGTTAAACAAAATCTTACACACTGAATAGTGAAAATCCCTACTCTCTTCACTTGCCTTGCAAGACACTGGCAACCAGGTATATAAACTCTAGACTGGAGACTGGAATAGTCTTTCCTGGGTAACCTAAATATCTCAAGAGAAAAGATCTAAAGATACAAATATCAGGGTCCCACAGGAAATACCACAGATAGTCATCCTGCAACACAGTTAATCAATCAGGCCCACACATAAGCACAGTTTCCAATTGACCTTTCAGGATCCCACTCTTACATATGAGTAGGTAGACACAGATCAACCAACATTTGAGGAAGGACACTTGCTTTAAATTAAGGGCCCAAAACTAACAGTAAAAAAGCAAGTAAGAGGAAATAAAGACCACAGAGAGAGGAGGAAAAATATCATTATAATTATCATTATAATAATAAGAAAAGATGTTACTATTATGAAACAAGAACAGGACACTGCACTTAAAAAGAACACTCAGAGAATAAGAAAAGAACTCTTGGAAATTAGCAACAAAGTAGTATAAATGACAGACCTCAATAAAAGACTTGTAGGAAAATTTGAGAAAAATCTTGCAGAAAGTATATAAAAATATTAAAAGATGAAAAATAGCAAAAGTTAAAGAGAGAGAGAGAGAAACAGTTTCAAGACTGTTCTAGAAAATCCTATATCCAAATGATAGGAGTTTCAAGAAGAAAAAAAGGAAAGAAATCTGTGAAAAAACCATTCAAGATTTCCCAGAACTGAAAGATGTGTTTCCAGATTCCAAGAGCCCACCAAGTGCCCATCACAATGGATGAAAATAAATCCACCGAAACACATCATCATGAACCTTATGATCAAAGGGAATCTTAAAGCTCTCCAGCAGTTAATATAGGTTTTCTTCAAAGGATGAAGAACCTGAATGGTATCAGAAATTCTCTAGAATTCACATCACTAGAACTTCACACAACTATGGCAATACCAGTACAATTCTGAGGAAAAAATTATTTCCAACCTAAAATTCTATACCCAGTCAAGTGTCAATCAGGGGTAAGAGTAAATACCTTTTGAGTCATACTTAGTGTCAGAATATTTATCTCCCATATACCCTTTCTCAGGCCAACTCATAAGCAGTAGAAATGTTATTAAATATATTATGGTACATTCATATAGATGAATGGTATACCTTAGTGAAGGTGAATGAATTTCAGCTATAAGCAATAGCATACATATCACAGGAACATAATGTTGAGTAGAAAAAATATGTCACAAAAGATATACAGCATGATATATTTATATAAAGTTCTAAAATATGCAAAATTAAGTATGTTGTTTAGGAACACAAAAATGTGATAAAACTATAAAGCAAAGGACTGAAAACACAATTTAGAATCATGCTCACTCATGAAAGAGAAGGAAAGACAATGAGATTAGAAAGCAGCATACAGGGGACTTCAAAGATAAGAGAAATATTCTTTCATTTAAACTCAGAAAACAAGTGCTCCTGGTGGAGGTAAGATAAACACACAGAGTTCTGCAGAATTCCTATAGTGCTACCTGCCACTGCTCTGTTCTTCTTACAGAACAACAGTAGAAGGGCTTGTGTGGACAAAGAACTATGGGATAGTTAAGTACATGTAGGAAGTTGTCTTTTGTTAAAACAAACATGTAAATCTAATGAAACCTGGCCCCACATGGTTCAGTCTTGGAGCTGTAACGCATTCAAGAAATACAGTTCAATAGCCAAAAGTAATTTAAAAGGAATTCCTTTTTTTTTTTGCTGTATTTCTAGAAAACCATAATGAGGATCCCAATTCATAGTCCTCAATAACACTTACTAAATCTCCATGCCTCTCCTGTCCCCTTCCTGCACCCCTGCAGCTCCTCCCACACCAATTATTGGGCTAACAATCAAACTTCTCTTTGTATGACTGGGGGTAGAGGGAAGTGTGTTGTGAACACTATCATCTTACAACTTTTTGCTATCATAAATTAATGCAAAGATTGTATAAAACAAGACTAGAGGTGCTGAGAAGACAAGTGTGAAACTTCTCAGGGGTGGCTTTATTTAAAATATACTGGTCAATTTTCTCATACTCCCATCTCCAATTTAACAACTTAGGAAAATTAGAGAGAGAGAAAGTTTAAAGCACCAAGCCCCTCTCTTCCCTAATAGTATGAAATAATACATTCAGGAAGGATTTGTGGGGACAAGAACATATAGATTTGTTTAACTGATGTGTTTTAATTAAGTATATATATATAAAAAAAACTAGACCCAAGACCCAGTAAGAAATGTGTTCCCTTAATGCCAAGTTATAACCAAGAAACTATTTCCATATTCCAAATGAGTGCTCTGCAATTCCTTCAGCCAACACATTAGTATTCTTATGTGCTCTGTAGTGAAAAAGGAGTGCCTGATTACAATCCACTATCCAAAATTTTATGGCTAGAACTTGGAAGAAAACAGAGTTTCTGCCAAAATAGCTTCCTGCCCAGGTGCTGAACCAATTAACTCTTAAGCAATCAGGCAGTAAAACCAGTAATGGTGAGTTTTCTGAAGTGCTATATGTAAGGAGACAGCTTGGAAAAATAAAGATGAAAATTTGTTTTTATAACCAAGAGTGTTTAAAATCCTGAGAGACTGTTTGCACGCCTTGCTGAAATAAATGTGACAGTGCAAATTCCCGAACGATCTTATGGTTAAAGAGCCATGCAGTCAACACTGACACTTTTTTTCCCTAAATGTAAAGAAAACTATTTTATTATAATTCATAATTTGACAGCCTATAGAAAGCCCAGTAAATAAATTGACTTTTGAAAAGATAAAAGCTATTTAAACATGAAGTTGGCTATTAAAATAATTTATCCAACTAGCGCTTCAAAACAAGAATTACAGCTAAGACTTCTTGTAGTAAAGAAAAAATTGGAAACTGATAGTCAACTAGTAGCATTTTTTCTGTCATCTAAAAATATAAAATATAGAATTGTACTATTTCAATAATTTCACAAATAATGACTTAATGTTTACAGAAAAAGGATATGGTTGTAAAACATGATGGTATAAAACATATGATACCAGAAGCAAAAGTTCCTGGTTCCCCAAAAATGAAACATCCAGATTTGTCGATCTCAAAAAGCACTGAAATAATATCTTTTCCTCTTTACAAACCTCAGTTTTGGTAGACGGCTTACCAGAAGATAAAAATTGATATTACTCTTAAAGCCAAGATGTTAAATACAGCTCTGGATTTTTCTCCCTTCTTTCTTTCATTCTTTCTTTCTCTCATTTTTTATTTCTTTCTTATAGCTTTCTAAGGATAATTAGGAGGTTATTAAGGCCCCAGACACTAACCTGGGACTTGGCAAGTCTACTGGCTTTAAGGGCTTTGCTATGAATTGGCTTTATAGCCTAGACTAGCTACTTACTATCTGTGCACTGTGACATTTATAATAAGGCATTAAAACCCACCCATTCCATCCCAGAGAACTCTGAAGATAGGATTTTGTTATATGCTATGCTTGGTTCTGATTGAACAGAAAGAACAATGTGAGTATATTTTAAATAAGCATTAAAGTTCAAAGTAGAAAATTCTAATTAGTGACTTAAGCAAAAAGAAAAATATCTAGACACGCGTAAGCCATCGCCTGCTCTAATTTTGACATTTCAATGGGAATGAAAAAATAGGCAAAGATCAACAAGAAAAGTGATGACTGCCAACAGTCACTCAGATGGAATAATTAAAACAACAGGCATTGCAGGGCAGGCAGGTGGACGGGCTGAAGAATAGAAAACAAAGATAGAAGGGAAGAAGATTTATTTATGTGTGGGCAGCCACTATTCAACTCCACTCACTAAACATTTATTGAGCACTTCTTGAGGCCTGGTTCTGTGTTAAGGGCTGGCTAAGACCCAGGCCCTGCTTTGGGAAGGTTAAATATACAGTGGGGAGAGGAGCATGCAGGTGGATAAGTTACCCTAATGTGTGGTAAATGATATTACACAGATGGCAAAAAATGCTCAGGGAGTAAAGAGAAAAGACTAATCTATTGGTGAAGGTTAGCAGAGGTCATGAGACTAAATTATAAATAGTCAAGTCAGGACAGGAGATTAACATGAAGTTTTCATTTGCAGCTCATTTGCATGTTCTTATTTCTCACACTTTCTACATAATACAGAAAGCTGCTCTAGACTCTAAGTATGAGCTTCAGCTTCCATGGGCTTCAAGTGATACAAACAAAATCTTCCACTCTACCTGAGGTCTCTTGAGTTGTCGATAAAGTAGAACCATGTTTTCTTCAATGTATAGTTCCTCACTCTACATTTATTAATTGAAATTCAAAAGATATTGAATTGGAAGACACTGAACCCTCTGGTGTTGAAATAAAAAACAAACTGACAGTAACAAGAGGAGAGGTGGGAGGGGATAATGGGGGGAAAGAGGGGAAGGGTTGTCAAGGAACATGTATAAATGACACATGGACAAAGCCAAATGGGGTGGATAGAGGGTGGGAGGTGGGGATGGCTGGGGTAGGGGGTGGGCAGTGGTGGGAGTAAAATAGAGACAACTGTACTTGAACAATTAAAAAAAAGAAAAAATTTTTAAAAGAAAAATTAATAGTAATGCTAGTCTATTTGATATTTCACTTGATTAGATTTATAAGCTTTATTCCACAAAACAACCCTCATGTTAAAGTTTCCTGCACATAGTGCAAATACAAAGCTTAGTAAATAAAGAATGAACAATGAAGGTTGTATACTACTTTGCTGTACCTAGCAAGATGATCAGGAAAATATGATGGGAAACATCAGGCAATTAGTGAAAAATATAGGGTCTAGTTTCCCAACACCATTTATTGAATAAACTATATTTAGCCTATTGTATGTGCTTGCTCCCTCTATTGAATATTAGTTGACTATATGTGGGTTTATTTCTGGGATCTCTATTCTGTTCCATCAATCTATGTGTCTATTTTTTATGCCAGTACCATGCTGTTTTGATTCCTATGGCCTTATAGTATGTATAATAAATGTGATTCACCATATAAACAAAGTGAAGGTTAAAAACCACATGATCATATCAACAGATGCAGAAAAGCATTTGATAATATCCAGGACCCATTTATGATAAAAACTCTCAGCAAAGTGGGAATAAAGGGAACATACCTAAACATAATAAATGCCATATATGACAAACTCACTGACAGCATCACACTCAATAGGCAAAACCTACAAGTGTTCCCCTTAAGACTGGGAACAAGTCAGGGATGCCTGCTTTCACCTCTCTTATTCAACATAGGACTGGAAGTCCTAGTCACAGCAATCAGATAGAAGAAATAAAAGGCATCCAAATTACAAAGGAAGAAGTAAAACTCTCTTTACTTGAAGATGACTTGATGCTGTACATAGAGAACCCCAAAGATTCTACCAAGAAACTACTAGAACTAATAAATGAATTCAGCAAAGTAGCAGGATACAAGATTAATATCCAGAAACCAGTTGCATTTTTATATGCCAATAATGAACTGTCAGAGAGGGAGATTAAGAAAACAATTCCATTCACAATTGCTTCAAAAAAAATAAAATATGGAGAAATAAACCTAACCAAGGATGTAAAAGACCTGTACTTGTAAAATTATAAGACACCGAAGAAAGAAAGTGAAGAAGATACAAATAAATGGAAGCACATACCACATTCATGGATAGAAAGAATTATCATCATTGATATGTCCATACTACCCAAAGCAATCTATAGATTCAACGCAATTCCTATCAAGATTCCAATGATGTGTTTCACAGAACTAGAACAAATATTTCAAAAATTTATAGGGAACCACAAAAGGCCCCACGTATCAACAATGACTCTGAGAAAGAACAAAGTTGGAGGAATCATGCTACCTAATATGAAATCAGTTAAAATTTTCCATGCAAATGTTCACATGGGATCTCAGTTTGACTTCATGAGTTATAAACTTTCTATCACCTAGGCTGACAATTCCTAAAGATGACTAGAATTAAAGTAATAGATTGTGCAACAGGTTCCTGCACAGAGCAGAGCTGATCTGCATAAGTTCCAGACTTGAGTATGCCCTTCAACCTCCAGCCCAGAGAAAGTGAATATGACCAGGGTCATCCAAAGAGGCTCCCAAACCTTCCAAAACAGAGGCTTTTAAATGTAGATACAGCTCCCAGGACTTAGAATCTGATACTCACCTTAAGCTAACTCAGCAGCAATTACCAGCCAAATATTCATATTCAGAGTGGTAAACCTCAAAGCCATCCCCAAAGTTGCCAAGATGTGACAGTAAGGACAGAAAAAGGATACTCAGAAACTTGATCAGAAGTTATCCCTCTCTTTACTTTCTTCAAAGTTCCCTTGCATTGCTAAGATAGATAGTAAAGACTGCCACATACTTCAGGAATATTTGGGAGGGTAATAACCGGAGAATTCTCTGCTCTCTCCACTTCATTCAGGCACCAGTTTGCCTCAATATTCTGTGTCCCCAATCCTCTGTAGTGTCCCACCCACCCCATCCCCTTTCCTGTATTGTATAGTCAGTCTGATGTATAACTTTAATAATAAAGCGTGAAGTGGGATGGAAGCAATCTCAAGGGCAGAAGAAAGAGAAAGAACTTCAATCTACACTAGAAGTTTTTTCTTCCTCTGGGTAACCATATATCCTTAACTTTTTACATACAATTTTGGTTACTATGAATAGCAAAGAACAAAAATCTTCTC
The DNA here is from genome assembly GCA_004024845.1 of Tonatia bakeri. Lineage (NCBI taxonomy): Eukaryota > Metazoa > Chordata > Mammalia > Chiroptera > Phyllostomidae > Tonatia > Tonatia bakeri. The sequence continues at coordinate 7,647 of PVIA01006459.1, forward strand.
TTCATCTTTGCTTCATCTTTGACAGATTTCAGGCACTGATGCCTCAGCTTGTAATGCAAAGCCAGGTTTTACAGACAAGAATTATAGAAAGTTCACTTTTTGTGTGAACTGGGATGGAATTTTTTGCAAGGAAATAGCTATGGCATGCCCCAGCCTCAGACTGGGTTTTGAAGTGGACAGTCCACATATCAGCAAATTTCGGTGCATGTATTATATACAGAAATGAAACTGTACTAGCAATATTTATGAAATAAAAAGAAATAGACAAATAGCTTAGGTTCTAATAGAGAAAGGGGATCAAAAGCAAATTTATCAGCATCTATAAAAGCAAAAATAAGTAAAACTTAAATATATATATTGTAACATATTTATGCAATATTTATTACTTGTCATGTGTATACACAAAACATTCCCAGCTATAAACATATAGAAATAAACAAGAATTATACTGAGGAGGAGGTAATATCTTAAAGTGGCCTCTAAGCACTTTCATGCTTAAATACTATGTGTTGGGTACATAATATTTTTCTAATGAAATGGCTTATACTAAATGCTCAATAAATGTTAGATTCCCTCCCACCAGTATTTGTTTTAAATTCTTCCTGTTTAACTTGATATTGCTGAGTAGTATCCAGAATGTTTGGAATGTTTACCACTCCTAGATTCTTAGAGATAGAAAACAAAAGACCTCTGAGCCCAAGGATATATACTGTGAATAACATTATTTTTCTTCCATGGAATTATAACCATTTGCATGCAGAGTATTTGGCAAGACTTACATATGAATTGTTATCTAAATTTATTGGATTGAGAAATGAAACTTCCTGGTCATTTTGCCATGAAGAGTTAAACAACCAAAACATAAAATAAAATGAAACTATTTGAGGGAGGCAAGACTTCTGCTATAGCAAAGTCAGGACCACCATAAACCCAGTCCTCCATAAATACTGGCAAAATTATCCAATCAACTTTTTTAGAAATCAACTGGAAATTAATCAAAGACTTGCAACAATCTAAACAGAGTTTATTCAAGAAAAACTACTAAACCTCAGGAAGAAGACAAGGGGCTGTGACATTTTAACATGGGTTTCTCCTATTTAGTTCTCCCCTCCCACAACTCCATAGCAGTAGCCATGAAAGCCACTAGCCTCAGAGCCACCAGAGCAGCAGACAGGCTTTTGAGCTCCTCAAAAAGCCCTCTCGACCACAGTCACTGTGTGACCTGACTCACAGCTCCCCAGAAAAGCTGCATTCACAGCATTCTGTGTATTTGACTGACTCTGAGTGCAGCTCCACAGGAAAGCCTTGTCCCCTGGGCATTCGTGAAAACAATCAGATTCAATTTACATTCCACCTGACTGCACTACCTTTGGGTCAAATAAAAGCCTGGCAAAAACTGTAAGAGGAAGAAAAACTATAAGAAAAATTGTAAGATCGAATGAGCTCCTACAGGGGCTGACCCTCATAAAGACTCACTAGGAACTAAGTGCTTTCCATTCCTCCACAACGGCAGGCACAGAGCCCCTAGAATGGTGCAACTGGCATGGCATCTCTGTCGTCGATGTCATTATTTGGAACCTAGTATCTTTCAGGGAAGCCAGTCAGCTTGGTGTCTGGAGGAGGAAGAGAGATTAGATGGTTTTAATTCCCTCTGAGTATAAGAAAGGCTGCTTCTAGACCCTTGAGAACTAGACAGAGTGTGTCCTTGCTACTTCTTGTGCTCTTTCCCGAGATCCTTTCTCAGCTCCATCGCCCAGCTTCTATTCCCCAGCTTTTGGGGTTGGACACAGACAAATGGCTAACAGTCCCTTTCCCAGCCCCCAGCTTCTCAACTGAACCTTCATTCCCTCAGGTCTAGCATCAAAAGTGATAGCTTGCTCTCTAAATCAACCCAGCCATTATCAACAGTTTTCTGGGAGAAGGTCACTCCAACCCCAGGCTTCTTCCTACAGTCCCTCCCTGTATTGTCTCAACAAAGGAAGCCCTTTGTTCTGACTTTCAGTCCAAAGACAAAAGTCTAGATCATTTCAATAAGCCAATAAAGGTCACTTTTAAAACAATGTTAAGTCTGAAATCAAAACAGCAAATGTCATTGTCTCCTTTAGCCCTCTCTAAACCAATTCAATTCAATGAGAGATGATTGCCCTACAGACCCTTCTGTGCCTGTGATTAAGATCAGCAGTCTTATGTAACTCAGATCTCTGAAGAGTAGGATGACTGTGAGTCTTGTTTGCTTGAGAAGTCCCAGCTCTGCAAGGTAAGTATTGGTAGCTCTCAAGTTGTCCCTGTTCACACAATTTTCTATATGGCAACATAGCTAAGGAGCCAGCAGTTCTGGGGATCCTTGAGGCTCATCTGTTTCCCTTGCACTTTCGCTCCTATTCCCAACCATCTTGCCAGGGCCTCATCCTGCCACTGCCATGCGTCCACATTAATATCTATACTGTCTCCCAGTATCCTTAAAACTGCCAGTCCTCAAGATGCCAAGCAGTGCTGTGGCCTTCACATACCAAAGCCACACTGCATTCTATGAAATAGTGAAGAAAATTTCTCTTCCTCTTTCTTTCCCTCTCTGTGCATTGTACCACTTGGGCATCAGAACAGCCCCTGTGTGTGGCTTGAGCCCTCCAGAGTTCCTTGATAACACATCCTGAAACCCTTTTCTGTGGGCCCCAAATTTGTCTCCTTGGAGTAAACCAAGGAGACAACAGACCTCAGACAACTCTGTCCTTCCCCTCCCTTTACTTCATACACAGGATTCTGCCATCCACCTCCATGCCAATCAGCTAGTATAATTAGTTTCTACTGTAGCAACTGCCCCACCATCACATCAGAGCTGAATACCTGCTGGTATAGATTGAATGGTGTCACCCAAAAATATGTGCTAAAGTCCTAATTTGTGGTGCCTATGGGTGTGACCTTATTTGGAAGTAGAATTTTGCAGATATAATCAAAATGAGGTCATTGGATGGGCCATGGTCCAATATAACTGCTGCTTTTATAAGAAGGGGAAAAAAAACAAGTGAGGACAGAGACAGAGAGAATACCATGTGATGACAGAGGCAGAGACTGGACCAATAACTCCTGTAAGCCAAGAAATGCTAAGGATTGAGGACAACCACTGGGAGCTAGGAAGATACAAAGAAGGATTCTACCCAGAGTTTCAGAGGGAGTGTGGCAAGTGACACTTTGATTTCAAATTTCTTGCCTCCAGAACTATAAGAGAATAAATTTTTGTTGTTTTAAGCCACCCAATTTACAGTTATTTTTAGAACAGCTCTGAAATCTAATACACCCAATTTGGCTGAAGGTGCATCCCTCCACCGACCTATTCTGAAATGATATGTATTCCTTCCATCTCATTATGCTTCATTTCTCTGACCTTGTATTTGCTAACCACAAGTTAAGAGGAAAAGCAAAAACTCATGCTCATTCTAAGGAAAGGGGCATGGTCCAGGTGACAAACTTACTTTCTGTTATTTCTTCAAAATTTACCAACATTGATGCTCAGCATCCTCACTCTTCTAGAATATAAAAAAACTTCCATCCTTTGTTGCTGGATAAACCACATTCAGGACATTGGAGTGAGTTTGGGTAGAGGCATGGAGACAAAACACAAAGAGGGAATTGCCCATTCTGACACTTTTGGAGTGATGTGCTCAAATATCATCTTGATATCAAATCCAGATCAGCTGGGAGGTCTCATCCTCCTCCCAATGTGTGCAGAGAGAAACACACATTTTCCATTAAATGTGAGGTCACCCGCGGGGTGCTTTGGCAGAGCTGTGTGGAGAAGTTGTACAGCACCTGCCTACATATGTTTGGCCCCGTGCCCTCTCCTTGCTTCCCCTCTGATCAGAAGCACATTTATCTGCAACTTTTTTAAAGTCAAAAAAATAAAAAATCTCTCCAAGACTGTTTTGATTTCTTAAAACCAATTCCAGACCATGCACAATATTTTTATTGAATTTCAGTTATGACATCCTATTGAACTGATTTTGTTCAGATAGAGCACAAAGAAAACTTCACCGTGGATGGATATGAATGTCTACTGCCACAGGGCTGAGCTTTTCTCACACTTCTCCTCATTTCTCTTTCTTGCTCCTTTTTTCTCTCTCCTCTCTCACGTGTAGCCCTCTCCTGGCCACCCCACCCGAGTCTGATCAGTCTTCCTCCCTGATTCACTTAATCCTTCCCTTATCCTCTCCCTGCCCCAACAACCATCATAGTCAGCCCAAAGCAGGTCATGAATTGGAAAATTTGTTCTCCAGCACATTGTTTTCCCCTGTACACACTTTCTCTCCCTGAAGCTCAGCTCCCTGCTCTCAGTGTCCACAAAGTGTGGTGGTCTCATAAATATCTGAGTCCTGGTTTGCCACTACCTGTGTAACCTCTCTCCACTTTGGTTTCCCTATTTGCACAAAAAGACTTGTTCTTTCTACCTGTTAACCAAAGGAAATAACGTTATCTTCAAGGGAGTTGTTGCAAGGATTAAAATGTACAAGTGTCTAAAACTGTGGACAGTCCATAACTGTTACCTTCCTCTCACATTCCAGCCCTCATCATCCTCAACTTCCTACCTGGTCCCCATCCCAGCTCCTGACACTGGTCTTGATCTACAGCACGATTTCAAATCAAGGTGAAACCTCCTTCAAGGGTGCTTGTTTTAGACCTTACTTCTCCTTGATGAATGGGAGCCTTTAATAATTGATCAAGGCATTTTAGCCTTGGTGGGGGTTGAGAATAGAAAAGGAGGGGCACCTCCTCTGCCAAAGGAAAATGCCAGCCCAAGGGCATGATAACTTTAAAACCCACCCCCCTCTCTCCATATTGAGTTACCTTCTTGTGAGAGAGAGAAAGGGAGAGAAATAAAAACAGGCACACAGAAAGTTACAGTCCAGTTATCCAAATGTCCACTTAGCTTCTCTGACCTTGTTTCCTATATCCATCTGTAGGACACAATGGTCAGATGTCCCTGTCTGCTGACTGCACTTAAACATGTCATAACTTGATCTCCAAGAAAAAAATAGTTGAGGACATTTAGTCCCTCTTCTTCTCAAATTCAAGCCTCTGTATTGGAGGAATAAAGGGTTCTATATATGTATCTGTTCAATAGTTATCAAAGCATCCTTGCTTTGGCCAAATTGATCTGTGTGCCCTATATGTCATCTGAGGCTTTCCCAACCCTCAAAAACTGATAGACGCCTGATCCCTGAATTCCATGGCCAGCAACAGTCCAGACCCTCCTGTGGTTTCTGACCATTTCTTAGGGCATGTTTCCATGAGGTCTCTTTCAATTCTGTCTTCAGTGTCGAGCAAACTCTCTGTTTCACTCCATCCTAATCCATTCACAAACTCAGCCTCTTCCTTACACAAAGAAATCCATTCTTGCAAAATGATATGTGAGTTTAACAACTTCACTGGCCAAGGGGAGCGTCTCATCATGTGTTACACAGCGTTGCACTATCCCATGGCCTTCAACTCCCCTTCCTCCACATATTTCTCTTTCTGCCTTGCACAGAGTAGCTTTGTTATCTTCTCTCAAGCCTTGATGTCAGCCAACACCAGGGCCCCAAAACAGTGAGCATCCATCTATGACAAATGACTCTTGACCATTGCTAGGAGAACAACTGTTCTGATACACATACACGAACAATCCAGCAGAGGAAACTTTGTGCAAGGAGCTTTAATAGCTAGAGTTGAAGACCATGGGTCTGTTATGGATGTTGGCCCAAAGTGTGATAGAGATTAGAAGAAGAAAATACCATCAAGGAAGGAAGAGGGGAAAGCATGGGGAAGAGAAAAGGATGTTGTGCTCAGAAGCTGTTAAAGGCCTGCTCAGAGATCTCAGGCAAGACATTTGCCATTAATCTCTCTGCCCTGTTTCCTTTTCTGCAAAATGTTATGCTCAGGATTTGCATTCATACCTCCTTGATAAAGGCGCTAAGGATGAAACCAATTCCTCCAAAGCAGAAATACTTTATGTAATGTATTCAACATCTTGAAAGAGACATCAGTTTATTTTTACTTCAGTGGGGTGCTAATTAGTCAATCTCAACTAGACTAATGTACAAAGAACATCCTAGACAGAGGGTGAGTATCAGGATAATTTGGATATATGAGTAGTCATCCGACCAATGGTCCAAACTGATTTAGCTGGTCAAGCTGGCATCATATGGAGGGAAAGATGGAAACATCTGCAAGTAAAGGGGGGCATTTCCCTGATTGTGTACATATCTAGTAGCTGTGTTTGCTTATCTTATAAGTAGAGGGGTTCTAATGAAACCCCTCTACTGTTTCCAATATGGTTAACAGAATCCAATGTATGTTGGGGTAAGAACATAGTTACAAGCATGTGCTAATAATGTTGACCTGGCTTGACTTGAAGGGTGGGGTGAGGGGGCCTACCTAGCACACACTGTCATTTCATTATCACCTCTACAACTCTGGCTTCTGTGAAATCTTTACAAAATATTAAAGAATCAAATCAGTGAATGCTTCTGCTGTTTTTGGATTAACAGCCTGTTTCAGATTAAAACAAGTCAAAAAATAAAATTCAAAAGGTAGAATTTGCAAAATACTAATAACTAGTAATAAAGAAGAACACATAATTTCCTGTTCATGTGGAATCTAAAGAAGACAGAAAGCATGGGTCCTGGTTGCCTTTAAGTCTCTGACTTCCTTGGGAAATGAAATCTTTAGGTTTCTGTCTATTCCTTGGTATTGAATGATGAGATGACAAAGCAGAGGCTAAGTAAAGATCCTCCTCAACATGCCTTTAGACAAAAGGTCAACCAAGGGGCCTGAGATGTAATGGAACACAGCACATGTAATCTGAACCATGCTTCTCAGGTTTTCAAGTCATTGGTGTGACCACAAGCCATCCCTGTTGTCACAAAAAAAGAAAAAGGGAGGGAGAAACAAAGAGAGGAAGAGGGCTAAAGGGAGGGAGAGGCAGAGAAAGGGAGTTTGAAAAAGTGACTCTTAGGCTTCCTACAGTAACACTTTTAATATGGGAATTTGCAATGTGGATTTTTGTGAAAGCTTACTTGTGAATGCTGCTTCATAGAGGGAGAAAACGAGGGAGAAAACAAGACAATTCCAAATGACAATTTTGAATTAATGATTAGATTATCCTCCATCTTTAATACATTCTTACAGCATGTACACACACATGCCACTAATACAGATGATCTAGAATTGACAAAAAAAAAAAAGAAAGAAAATGAGAACATCAGACCAGTGCTTGAAACTTTGCTTTAGAAAAAGTGTCCAGTGAGAGATCTTTCTCCATCAATAATAATGCAAACAATGTCTGAGAAGACCCACAGAAAAGTCTGAACCAACTCAGCTCCAGAAGCCTCCCAAAGCAGCCCCAAGCGAAGTATTTGGGCTGGAAAAACATCCCCCCGGTCCTGACAGCTACAACCATGATTGCAGCAATGGAGTTGGAAGAAACAGAGGAAGAAGGTGAAAGGGAACATACAGCTTGCTGCCAGGTTCTGGGTAGGGGTTGCCAAGAACAAACACACTCAAATTACCAGAAAATTTCATTCTGCCAGAGATTTGGTTGATTTGATGGCAGAAGACACAACATGCACACTTTTAAAGGGCTGTGTTATCAAAGCCAGAGCAACTCATGACTGTCAGCAATGTGCTTGCCCCTCTGTCAATCACAAAGGCGAATACTGTTTTTCTAAGCTGACTGTACTTAACGCTAATGATAGGGACTTTCTGGTTGACTTTAGAGCAGACATCAACAAACCTCTTCTGTAAAGGTCAGAGAGCATTTTAGGCTTTACAAGCCATACAGTCTCTATCACAATTTTTTGTGCTAATTTCTTTATTTATTTTTATGTTAACATAAGAGTTTATTATTGTTATTTTTTTTACTTTTTTATTGTTGTTCTATTATAATTGTTCCAAATTTCCCCCATTGCTCTCCCTTGCCCTGCCTACCCTTCTCTCCCATAGTCAATCCCCACCCTATTGCCCATGTACATGGGTTATTTATACCTGTTCTTTGCCAGCCCTTCCCCATTTTTCCCCCTTTATCCCCCTCCCCCCACCCCTCTGGTCACTGTCAGTCTGTTCCTGGTTTCCATGCCTCTGGGTCTATTTTGCTGTCATAGCCACAAAATATGTATAAATAATTGAGTATGGTTGTATTTCAATAAACCTTTATTTACACTGGCCAGATACAACTCATAAGCTGTAGCTTCCAGAGTCTTTCTTTATATTATCAACCTGTAGCTCCAATAAGCCTGGAATGACTGATCCATAATTCACAGTGGATATGAACAGAGGTCAACTTCTGTGTTAGTGACATGCTCATGCACTCATTCATATCAACTCTCAGCATAATGCTCAGGTAGATTTAAGGTAGCTACACATTCTATGAAACTCTTCTGATAGAAAAGATAAGATCTTTGTATTCTCCTATTTAATCAGGACCATCTCTGTGACTGCTTGACCAATGCAACAGAAGAAATGGTGGGCTGGTTTGTAGGCCCAGGGCCTAAAAGACTGTCAGTTTCTCATTCCTATTTTTTTGGAGCACTTGCTGTGGAATCCAGCTGTCATAATGTGAGGAAGTCCAAGCAGCTCCAGAATAGGCCCAACATAGCACTCTCAGCTGAGCTTCCAGCCTAGCCCCTAAAGCATCCTTCACAACACTTTCCATATACTCTGTTGTCTTCTGTTGAGGTGCAAAAAGTCCAGAAGGATAGTCCAAAGTCTTGGGGAATGACAAAGCCACCAGACAAAGAAGGCTGGGTTCCTGAGCAACTGAATGGATTAGAGACATCTTCCCCAACCCAACCCCAACGACTCACTGCCACTAATCTGTACCTACACCATTGAGCTTAATAAGCCATAGCGTTTCATGATTGACTCACTCTGTCTTCTGTAACCTAAATAAGGAAAGTGGGCATTTATTGAGTGAAACCTATTCAACAGTGGAACTCATTTATATGGATTAACCAGAGGCTCTTGAATGATGGGTCTCTTTCCAGAGCTGGTCTTAAGGAATAGACAGACAGCTTTCCCTGAGCTGTAATTGAGAACTATTGAAAGTTTTCCTCCTACCCCTCATACACACAATGCCTGAAATTGCTAGTTATATCTTTAGTTTAAAAAAAAAATGTGATGTCCCAGTACATATGGCAAGATTATCTAGAAGAACCTGCATATTGGCCAGGGTTCAGCCAACTGTACCCCACCCAGACCAATTCAGTCTATTGTCTATTTTTGTGTGGTCCATGAGCTGAGAATGGTTTTCACATTTGTAAAAAGGTAAAAAATTCAAAAGAAGAAAAATATTATTTGGCAGGTAAATATTATATGAAATTTATGGTTCAGTGTTCCATGAATAATGTTTCATTGGAACACAGTTATGCACATTTATTCAAGTATTATCTATGGCCACTTCCTCACAGCAAGGGCAGAGTCAAGTGGTGGTGACAGAGAAGGCATGGCCGGCAAAGCCTAAGATATTCACTATCAAGCCCTTTAAAAAAAAGTTTGCAGTCCTTTGCTTTAGAACATTGTGGTCCATCAGTCCTTTATACTGAATTAACGTACAGAATTGGCCTGCTCTCCTAACAAGCTCTGAGGAAACAGTATGTTGTACTGATAGTTTCATAAGAAACTGGAAGGTGGAGTAAAGGAGAGAAGGAAAGAGCTGAGGAGTATGACCTACTGCTTCAGGAATGAGTGACAGTGAAGGGTCTCAGAGCATCAGAAGTCATCAGGTACCTGGGAGAAGGATGTCTGACCCTGTGAAGCAGTCAGTGAACAAAAGGGAAGGAATAAAGTAGAAAACAAAAATTAAGATGTTCCTTGTTAGGCCCAACCCCCACAACCTGTAAGCATATCCAATGGATTTCATGTTTTATTAACATAAAACAAACTGATCAAGAGTCACATATGAAGTAGTTGTTCTGAAGGGATTTAAAAAAGAAACCCAAATGGCAAACTACCTCATTGTAACACAGCATTTTCCAGTTCTCTGAAAATTATTAATCCAACCATAATACAGCTTCAGATGACACTGTCTCAGACCTGCTCTCTCAGTGATGGGCTCGCCTACTTTCTTACCTATGGAGTAGAAACAATAGAAAAAGCCCATGGAGTAGAAACAATAGAAAAAGCCCACAGAAACTTCAAAGGAGTCCTCATTCAGGCCAGCTCTAGAGCCATATCCTCGAAGACCTCCTTGAGTTTGGCTTTGGTGGGGCTCAGGAGGGCCAGGAGAGGATTGGGAAAAACAGAAATCTTTGTTCATGCTCCGAGCCCCAATCTGACATCAGCCTCGAGTTACAGCCTGGACAGTTGGCACAAGTTGGCACTTGGACTCAGGTAGATTAACTTCTAGGAGATTTGTTCTCAGTAATCTTTATTTTCAAATGGTTGGGAAAACACTTCAAAGAAACAACTACAATTCATAGATTTTTTTTTCTAAAAAATAATAATAATAATATAGATTTGGCATCTGTGTGGATTTCAACTGCAAACAGAGAGAAGTAAAAAAAAAAAAACCTTTAAATGAAAACTCTGCCACTCCCACCACCTTCCACACACATTTCTACATCTTCTCATAGACATCCCACCACCACTTCTTACTGAGGTCCTCATGTCTTTGACATAGCCTGCCACGCCACTCTTGTCTAAGTCACTCAGCAACCAGCCCATCCTAAGGTGTTCTGTGAAGAATGCAAGAAGCGTGCTTTTATTAAAAACAAAAGTTTCAACAGTCCTTTAAAAACCATTAGTGAACTTAAAAAGGCAAATGGGAAGTGCTGCCCTCAATGTCATCTGCACTTAATACCATAGAAATGCTAGTCCTAAGTGTGATCGGGCAGTCACCTGAAACACAAAAACAAAGATGTGTTGATAAAATGAAACAAACACATAGGCTGTTAGGGCTGGAAAGAATCTCAAGCATCATTTAGCCCAGCCAGGCCATTTCATTAAGCCCACATTGCCTCCCCAGTTCCCAGTCTAGTGCCATCTCTCATACTCCCTACTCCATGTAAGTTAGCTTTCTGCTATGCCCAGCCTTCCCTGGTGTGTTGTCTTTAGAAGGGTACAAACTAGCCAAGCATTTCACCTACTCATCATGATAAATATCTTAAACCAGCCTTTGTTGTGTTATGTAAAATTGCATTCAAGTTTCTCATGGAAATAAGCTATTATTTTCTTCTAAGTCTGACCCAGCTTAAATACTGACCTAAATCAGATCCCTAAAGAAAGCTTATGATAATCCCTTTAACAAAACAATAGTAAGTTCCCAATCTATCCAAGTTATTGTTGATTATTGATATTTACAACTGGCTTTTCTTAAGGATATTTCCCTTACCTCAGCAAAGAAGTGGCTCTCTGTATAGCTAACTAAGGCTATAAGTCAGTCTACAAGGAGCTAAGACTATAAGTTAGTCTATAGGGAACTAAGACTATAAGCTAAAACTATAACCTAACATGAAAAATATAAGCTAACTTATTACTGCACAGGTACCCATTCCAACTTCACTCACAAACCATGGTTTGCATAAATTGTATCAACAGGCGTGTACATTTAGCCTAAAAGAAATGGAGGTGTGAACTAGGAAAAGGTTAGGTAGAGATGTGATTTGGATATTTTCACTGTAAAATCACTGAAGTATGCATGTCAAATTCTATGACTATACACTATATAATACACACCAATTTTATTTACATATCATGTACTGACAGTAAACTAAATAAACCATAAAGTAATTCAAAGCCTCAAAGAGAAATTAACCTAATCCTAATCAGTGGCCAGTGTGGTTTATTCCAGCTAATTGTAGTGGTGGAAGTGGCACTTTGTAAACAATAGAGACCAGCTGAAAAATGCAAAATATCCCTGGTTAAAATCTAGTAGTAAAAAAACTGCCTACTAGTAATAGGAGAGTCAGTAATAAGGGCAGAAAATTGAGTTTGTAAAAATACAAACTGCAAGTGACTATTGGAGAAAGCAACTTGTCTAGGGTGTGCCTGTCCCCTGGGGGCTTAGTAACACGGAGCTGCCTCTGTCTCCATGGTTTTCAATGCTGACTGCACAATCATCACCTTAGTACCATTTTAAAATACATATGGGTAGGCCCCAACCCAAGTCAATTGGATCAAGTACTTGAGAGCAAATCTTGGCATCTTTATTAGAACAGGCAGCCAGCTTTGAGAATCACTGCATCTCGTCCAGGGGCCCTCCAATGTCCAAAACCACCAACTGGACTATAAACTACCACACAGAGGTTCACAGGGTTGCTGGAGGCAGCAGCCCAACAGTTATGAAAATTGTTTCTAGAGTCTTCTTTACTCTAACAACCAGATTTTCCTGAGTCACCACTCATTCCCACTTTCAATCCATACACAAGTTTTTTCCCAGCTTCAGTCTCCTGTAAGAGCTGCTAAAGAGATGATTGCCCAAATGAAAAGAGAAAATATAAGATACAGAATTGAGAGCAGTCAAAGCTCAACAACTCTGACTGCAGTTACTCCCAACACAATCTTCTGCTTACAGAGTGCCTAGGCTGAGGCGGCATTCAGAGTGTCCTTAGGTTGTTGGATTTCCTCCAGATGCTATGAAGATGAATGGAGCCTTTTTTTAAGAATAGTACTAAAAGTCTCATAAGTAAGTCTAGAAGCCCTGTTTCTAATAAGTTTTCCTTTCTACCACTGAATTCATAAAAAAGTAGAGAATTTGAAGTTACATTCCTTAACTCTACAATATTTTCAGTCGTTTAGACATGTTGAAGATCTGTTAACCACCAACAGATGTGTTATATAATGGTTTTCTTTGGACAAAATTAAAGCTATTCATTGCCCCCACCAAACCTTCTACCTGCTTCAAGGTGTCTTGAGCCCAAAACTTAGTTAATTTAGTGTTTGCTCCACTGTGGCTAATTACAATATGCTTTAGGTAGTTCAGAATATTTTCCCATGAAACTTGCCCCTAAGCTGGTCTAGTTCTCTTCTTCCTTTTATTTCTGTGATTCGCCCAAGGATTATATTATTTGAGAAGCCATGGTGCAAAGAATAATCATTGCCCAACTCTAGTTAAAATGCAATATCAATCTTTAATTTATTCTTCCAAGGAAAGTCATGCTCAATCATCCTTCCATTCATTTTCTGTGGAGAGCTAAGATTTTGGTCCAAATTATGTTAATGGTAGCTTCTCAAAAGCAATTCCAGCCTCATTGCAGACTCGGGCACCACAGGGATGCAGGTGAATAAGAAGCAGCTAAATCTGAATTGAGTCAGGAGCTTCTGGACATTACTTTCACTAAATAATCTTGTAGCTAACCTATCTAATGAAAATCAGATCTCATTCAGAGTAGGGAAATTTGCTTTTCTGGATAAAACATAATTGGTCCCATAAGATCTATTACCCCAAGAACTAAAGGTCCTGTCTACACAGCACTAAATGAAGTGGTCAATGAATTTAACCAAAATCCCTAATAAAAAAACAAAATATTCTCTTAGGATTCAAATCCTTTTAGGCAAGATATTGGAGAGAGTGACTCACATTTATTAATGGGTTTCAGGCACACTTGTTCCTTGATCAAATAAATACGCAGTTAATCAACAGATATATTTGAATGCTTACTATGTGCTCAGAACTGTGCCAAATCAGAAAAGAGCTCTGGAAGATGTATAAAACTGATGCACAAGAAACAAGGATTTCACAAAACTTCTGCTTTTAATTATAGGTTATGATTCAACGTAACACATACACGTTTTGAAACTTAGGAGTTTTTTCCTTTTGTTACAAAAAAAAATCAAAGTCATTTCCATTTTAACTACCAAAACCTAGTATAATGAATGGATCACAGTAGGTCTTGACAAATATGTGTGGCATGAATAAACAGGTGAATAAATGAATGACTCTTCTCTGAGCATACAGAGTACATGTAGCTGGGAGGTTGTAGTAACAAAAACACTCTCTTTAGTGTTATTATACCTGGTACTAGAGACTGTCTGATTTTTATCAAAATCCTTGTTTTCTTCTTCTCCCTGAGCACAAAGCTAACCTCCTTTGCAGTTAGTTTCCATGTGGCCCTGTGATGAGTTCTAGCCAACAGAGTATGCGTGTAAGTGGTATGAGCCCTTCCAAGTCTCACTCATTGAAACCTCCCATGCTCCTCTGCTTCCCACTAACTGGGATGAGACAATCACCGCGAGCATGAGAGCCACATGTTAGCAATGGCAGAGCCTCTGTCAGGCTACACCCCTGACAACAGCAAAGACTTCCCACCAACCCCAGATGATACTTGTATAATTATTGCATTTTTACAGGTGAAAAAAGTGAGTCACAGACAAATTAATTATTGATAATAAGAGGCAGCAAGGGATTTGAACTGGAACATGCTTACTTTAACCATCATTCTTCCTTTAAAAAAAACTCAAAGTGCTGAAAGGAATTTCTGAATCGTGGGTCTCGAACCTCTTCCAGGTAACCATTCTCACAACCTGCAAAAAACATGATGATCTCTCCCAACATCCATGGGTGCCCCTCCTTTAACACCCTCCCTCACCTCTCATAGATGCAATCCCCCATGCATGCATTTCAGATGGCGCACCTCATCACTAAGTCTTTACCAGATCTGCCATAATTTTTTGTCTTAAACAGGCTATTTTGCCCAGCCTACAAACAGTGCCATGCTACCTATTCAATAATAGGCTTTTAACAACAAAATAGAACACAGTTCAAGCATTCAAAGGAAGTCTTCTTCCTTTGAAACAAACAAAGCATAATTTAAAAAAATCTTCCAGAAGGCTGGCATGAAAACCACAAAATGTTTTTTTCTGTTTTGCTATAAAAATGTTTACATTAAATGTTCAGAAACAGGGAAGTAATAACTGTAGATTTTTTTTAATTTTATGCACTAATGCTCAAATATTTGTGACTTACAGTAACAGCTAAGGTGACGGGTATCATCTAGAAATCAGAATGTTCTCTTTAACTGAGATGCCCTATTAGCTGAGGGTTAATTCATGTCTTCAATATAACTCCTCAGAGCAGCAAGGTCTCTGAGCTGGGAGCATGGAACTGGGCCTCAGGGGTGCCAAAAAAAAAAGCACACAGAACTTTAAAACAGCCTCATACAAAAAAAATTATCTCCGATGGCTTGATTACACATAATCCAGCTAGAGGAGAAATAAATATCTTGCCCCTGGAACTTCTCACATGCAAAGTACACAAACATCACACACACAGAGCAGCTCATGAGTATTGCACATTTCACAAATTGGGTAGATTTAAAATCTCAGAGACCACAGCTGGCTCCAGAAAGCTAAGTAAGCTGACCACAGGTTCCAACTCTTGTTTTATGTGCCTGTTGACCTAAATTAACATATAAATCTTTGTGGGAACTTTGTAAGCAACATCTTTCCTTTGAGGACAGCCCAGCTGACATTTGATCATTTGGGCAAGAGCTTACCCCATATTCTGCCTTTGGCTTCCATGTTCTTCAGGACACCTGCTACTCTAAGGACCCAGTATGAATGATAGAGAAACACAGACAAGTAGCTGCTTCCATCTAATATTCAGAATGGAATTAGGCAAACTCAGTTTTTAATAATTAAATTTTTTAACAAAATGTCAACTGCTATAAATATTGATATTAATTTTATTATTGTTTAACAAAGGTCTTTTGCCTAAAAGAAGAAAAATCCACAACAAGGTATGGATGGAGTTGTAGCACAGGTGACCCAAAAGTTCCTTTGATGATCCTAGCCCTAAATAACATTCCTTACTTGATTCTCAACTATGTGCAATAATATGGACAGGAAAATAGTCATAATACTGGCTTTTAATTTTAAAGTCATCTTATTTACCTTTGTAATCAATTTTAAAACATTGTTTGGGGCCATTCAGCCACTTCCAAAATAAGTAAGGAAGAGATATTAGAAAGAAAAGGATGGATCTGATCGGCTCACTCTTGGAAAATTGCTAGTGCATGCCAATTTCCACTAATGGGTGCAAAAACTAGAAATAATAGACTACAGTGAGTTTTTCATGAAGTTAAATGTATTCACTGTAAAGGATTATATAAATTTAAGATTGTCATTTCTATTCTTTTGGTGTATAAATGTCTTTTATGAAATGATAAAGCTATATGAGATAGTTGCCAGTATTTTCTCCATAGTTGGCAAAATAAAAGGTTAGCAATTCCATTTTATGCACCCAAAAATGTATTTTTGATATTCTCTTGGTCCATGGAATCCGAAGTGCAGAAGACGCTAAGCTAGTCCAATCTCCCTCCTGCATCTTGCAGCTGAAATGCAGCAATAGAAGAGGAATGTAGAGTTTCCTTCACATGACTTTCAACATGAATGATTTACTCATGGGTACCAGAGTTTTCAAGAGTAGAAGTATTTCCTAAGCATCTTCTGAGTACTCAGTAAGATCTTAGAAATCCCACTGAAGAAAAAAAGACTGGCCCTTCCCACAAAAACTTTACAGTGTGGTTTGCAAAGCAAACTAGAAAGAAAGCACATGCACACATATGCACACATGTTGCCCAGGGTAAGATTGTGTAGCAGAGACTAAGGGCAATAGACCTGTTAAGAACTAAAGGGTCAATGTGGACTGAATTACTCAAGAAATGATTCTTGAGTTGGTTGTTAATGGAAGATAGGCAGTTGTGTCAGCTAAAAAGATACAGAGGACTTTCTGAATAGATAGGAAAGCACTTTAAAAAAGAATCATGAAGAGAGTTATGGTACATGTAGATAAGGAGGGAAGTAAAGTGACAAGGTTGGCATTACACATAGGGTTGTATGAGGCCACAGGAACTAGACACCAAGCAGCCCCTTGACAGAGGCCTAAAATGAGACACAGGTGTAAGGTCCAACCAGAAACAAAGTGGCAAGGAAATATCAAGGAGAATCCCAAAACTCACCCTCTTTTACCAAACTCAAATAAAAAATAAACCTCTGTCAAAGTCCATTTGGTCTATGGATCAATTTAAATTTTGAAGTCCTCAGGCCCAGCTATGAGCCTATCGTGGTAATCCATACGAGAGGTGAGACAAGTATTGTCCAGATTACGCCTTTGCATCTCAAGGCTTTGTCACTCCCAAGGGGATAATCACTGGTTTTGGAGCATGTGGGGAATGTGAAAAAAATCTTAGATATTACAATTGTTTGTAATAATATTTAGGATAATAATATTTGGAACAAAATATTATTTCTTAGTATTTAATTTAATATTTCATTAGAGAGAAATTAAATTCATTTTAATTTTAGTTTAATTAATTGATTAAATTTTAATTTAGTTTTCTCCTTAAAGAGGTGATGATAAAAAAACAGGTTGAGAGACATTCGTCCTAGATCTGGAAATAGTACCGGATTTAGCTTTGTTAATGGTGTTTCTCTTATGTATTTAGTAATAAAGATTGTCTTTAGTGTCTCTGGTTCTCAGCCATAGCATTCTTTTCCTTTTCTGTTCTGTCCCTGGTCCCAAGTTCGGGTATACAATCTTCTGTATCCAGGAAAATATTTGCCATCTGAGTCATCTCTATATTAGAGAAATTTTAAGATAAGATTTGTCCTTTGCAGACATTTGTTCATTTTAAGGCTTTCAAATGAAAGGTTTTTGAATAAAAAATATTGCTTAAACACATGGATATTCCCCTACTGGTTCAAAGCTCTCTTTGTACCAATGAGCAGGTATTCTTCCAGACATGCCAGATGGAATGTCTTGGAAACTGGCTCTGAGTAAGCACTCTGGACCTGCCGAATCTGCATTTAAATGCTCTCTTACATTTCCCACCTGGTGACCTCGAACTAATTACCCAGCTTCTCTGAGCCTCAGTTTCTGCAGTTTGCTTATTTCATAGGGTTACTGTAAGGTATAAATGAAAGTGTGCCTGGCTGAACAAACCTGAAGTTAAAATATAATCAGGATTAATATTGTTAAAATGTCAGTTCTTCCTAACTTGACCTGTAGATTTAATGGATCTATAGATCTGGTCAAAATCCCAGCAAGTTATTTTTAGATGTTGACAAAAAGATTGAAGTTTATATGGAGAGGCACAAAACCCCAGAATATCCAACACAGTACTGAAAGAAGAGAAAGTTGGAGGACTGATACTACCCAACTTTAAGACTTACTATAACACCAGAGTAATCAAGGCAATGTGGTATTGGCAAAAGAACAGACACATAGATCAGTGGAAAAGGATAGAGAAAATAGAAATAGACCCACATAAACATAGTCAACCAATCTTTACCAAAAGAACAAAAGCAATACAATGGAGGAAGAAATGGTCTTTTCAGTAAATGGTGCTGAAACAAGTAGATGTTCGCATGCAATATATATATACACATACATAGATATATAAATACATACTGACTCTACAACCTTCACAAAAATTAACTCAAAATGGATCATAGTCTAGATGTAAAACACAAAACTATAAAATCCTTAGAAGATAACAGGAGAAAATCTAGATAATCTTGCGTATGGTGATGATTTTTTAGATACAACAACCAAGGACTGATCCATTAAAGAAATAACTGATAAGCTGGACTTAATTAAAATTTAAAACTTCTGCTTTGCAAAAGATTCTGACAAGAGAATAAGAAGACAAGACACAGACTGGGGAAAAATATTTTCAAAACAAAAAATATGATAAAGAACTGTTATCCAAAATATAAAAAGAACTCTTAAAACTCAACAAGAAAATAACCTATCTGATTTTTAAAATGGGCAAAAGACCTGAACAAACACTTTGGCAGAAAAAGCTATGCAGATGGTAAATAAGCATGTGAAAAGATGTTCCACATCATATGTCATTAGGGCACTGCAAATTAAAACAATGAAGATTTTGGGAGTTCCAGCCAAGATGGAGGCATAGATAGGCTTTGCTTCCTCACACAAACAAAAGAAAAACAACAAATTTATAAACAAAAAACTGCCAGAACTACCAGAAAATCAAACTGTGTGGAAGTCTGACAACCAAGGAGTTGCAGAAGAAATATTCATCCAAACTGGTAGGAGGGGTGGAAATAGGCAGGCAGGGCAGAGAAGGCACAAAATAAGGCAGCAGCTGGCAAACCAGGCAGTCCCACATTTGGGTGTAGACAAGACTGAGGAACAACTGGGGAACAAGACAAATGGTGCAACCCAGGGTTCCAGCACAGGAACCTAAGGCCTCAGAACCTCTGGCTGTAAAAACTTGTGGTGGTTTCAGTGACAGGAGAAATTCCTAGTCTCACAGGAGAGTCCACTGGAGAGGCCCAAGGGATCCAAGAACATACACAAGCCCACCCACTGGGGAATCGGCAACTGAAAGGGCACAATCCACTTGTGGGAAGCAAGAGAAATGATGGAAGTGGGGTGAGAGATGAGCAAGTGGCATTGTTACCTCTCAGACCCCTCCTCAACATACTATGCCACAATGCAGCAAAGTGGGTTGCCCCACCCTGGCGAATACCTAAGACTCTGTCCTAAAGCAATATAACAGGTGCACACACACACAAAAAAAATATGGCCCAAATGAAAAAACAGATCAAAACTGCAAGAAAAGAACTAAGTGACAATGAGATAGACAACCTATCAGATGCAGAGTTCAAAACACTGGTAATCAGAATGGTCACAGAAATTATTTAGTATGGTTGCAAAATAAGAAAAGAAATGACAGCTATACAAAGTGAAATAAAGGAAAATATACAGGGAACTGAGAGTGAAGGGAAGGAAACCAGGGCTCAAATCAATGATTTGGAACAGAAGGAAGAAATAAACATCCAATTGGAACAGAATAAGGAAACAAGAATTCACAAAAGTGAGGAGAGGCTGAGGAGGAACCTCTGAGACAATTTTAGATGTTCCAACATTCAAGTCATAAGGGTGCCAGAAGAGGAAGAGCAAGAAACTGAAAATTTGCTTGATCAAATAATGAAAGAAAAGTTCCCTAATCTGGCAGAGGAACTATATATGCAATTCCAGGACACTCAGAGGATCCCAAAGAAGTTGGACACAAGGAAGCACACACCAAGATACATCATAATTACATTACCCAAGATGAAAGATAAGGAGAGAATCCTAGAAGCAACAAGAGAAAAGGAGACAGTTACCTACAAAGGAGTTCCCATAAGACTATCAGGTGAGTTCTCAAAAGAAACCTTCAGGCAAGAAGGAGCTGGAAAGAAGTATTCAAAGTCATGAACACATGTAGGCAAGGACCTACATACAAGATTACTCTATCCAGCAAAGCTCTCATTTAGAATGGAAAGGCAGATAAAGTGCTTCCCAGATAAGGTAAAGTTAAAGGAGTTTATCATCACCAAGCCCTTTATTACATGAAATGTTAAAGGGACTTAACTAAGAAACAGGAGATCAAAAACTATGAATAGTAAAATGACAACAAGCTCACAGCTATCAACAACTGAACAAAAAATAATAATAAATCAAAAACTAAGCAAACAACTAGAATAAGAACAGAAGTGGAGAAATGGACATCACATGGAGGGTTATCCGTGTGGAGAGGGTGAGAGAGAATGGAGGGAAAATGTACAGGGAATAAGTAGCATAATTGGTAGGCACAAAATAGACAAGGGAAAGTTAAGAATAGTATAGGGAATGGATAAGCCAAAGAACTTATATGTATGACCATGGACATGAACTAAGGATGGGGAGTAGGTAAATGTTGGAGGAAGGGGAGTGCAGGGTAGAGGGGGAGAAAGGGAAGAAAAAATGGGACAACTATAATAGCATAATCAATAAAATATACTTAAAAATGAGATACCACTACACACCTATTAAAACGACCAAAATCCAGAAGGCTGACATTGTCAAATGCTGATGAAGATATGAAGCAAAATGATTACTCATTCATTCCTGGTAGAAGGCAAAATAGCACAACCACCTTGGAAAACAGTTTGGCTAAACACAATCTCACTATACAATCCAGCAATCACACTCCTCAGTATTTATCCAAAGGAGTTTAAAATTTATGTTCACACACACACCAAAAAAAAAATAAATAAATAAAACCTGCACAAGGATATTTATAGCAGCTTTATTCATAATTGTGAAAACTTGAAAGCAACCAAGATATACTTTGGGAGGTGAATAGATACATACAATGTGGTATATCCAGACAATAAAATACTTATTCAGGGCTAAAAAGAAATGAGCTTTCAAGACATTAAAAGACATGGGGGAAACATAATTGGATGTAACTAAGTGAAAGAAGCCAGTCTGAAAAGGCTACATATCTTGTGATACCAACTATATGACCTTCTGGAAAAAGCAAAACTGTGGAGACAGTAAAAGGATCAGTGGCTGTGAAGGGTTAGGCAGGAGGGAGCGATGAATAAGAAAAGCACAGAGGATTTCAGGGTACTGAAACCATTTAGAATGACTCTATAATGGTGGACACATGTCATTATACATTTGTTCAAACCCACAGAATATACAACACCATGAGTGAACCCCAGTGTAAACTCTGGCATCTGGGTGATAATGAGGTACCACTGCAGGTTCTCAGTTTAACAAATATACTACAGTGGTGCAAGATATTGATAGTGTGGGAGGCTGCAAGCAGGGGGCAAGGAATATATGTGAAAGTTCTGTAGCTTCTGCTCAATTTTGCTGTGAAAACTCTTCTAAAAAATAGTCTTTTTAAAAGGGGAAAAATCAGAATAGGCTTGGAGCTTGAAACTGGAAAGATGGAGGAAGATGAATCTTCTGTTTACACTCTTCTGAGCCAGAAGAAGCAGACACCTAAAAGATAAGGGCTGAATCTAGGTTGCCAGGGGCCACGCAGACAAGGGTCAAGAAGAAAAATGACTCTGTCTGGGCTGAGCAGATGTGCTGGTGACCGAGAGACTGCCGGGACCTCTCCTTCCTGGCCTGAGTCCCATCACAGAACAAGCCCTTCCCCAGGGCAAGGTCTCTTCCTCTCCCCCTCATCTACAGCTTCCTGAGTATATGAGAAAAAGATGTAAAGGGTGTACTAAGCTCTTGTTGAATTCCTATAACAATGTTGGAAACAATAAGTCTCTCTTCAACGTAGACAAATGGCTACAAACCACTGAGGGGGCTACAGGAATGAACATTCTCAAAGAGCCAGGAACCAGGAAGCTCTACTTCCTGGAATCAGATACAGGCCAAAAGGCATTCTCACCTGGTAGGCTCAAGTATATCACATAACTTGAAGGTGCTGCCAAAAACCCAGATCAAAAAAAAAAAAATGAATTAAACAAGAGGAGAAGGGAAAAAAGAGACCAGAATTTCTCCCCAGGACCATAGGAACAGCATTTATGAGCAGGGCCCTTAGAAACAAAAGGTTGCCATTCAAATGCAGACAAATTTCTTTCCCTCTGTGACTGCATCTCATAACTCTTGCACTTCCTAATGTGGAGCCACTCCACCTATGAGGTCATTTGTTTTCCTGAGAATTATGGAGCTTGCCAATCATTCCGATCACAGGCACTGGCCAGGAAAGCTGTGGGGAAGGAAAAGCATTGAGCCCCTTATTGCTCTCTCTCAGGTCGTCAGAGCATTAGAATTCCATATGATTGTCTTCTGGAAAAAAAAAACAAAACTGTGCTTACAAAGATAAAAAGTTCCAAATGTTTCCTAAAGGTATGTTTGTTTCAAATCAGATGTTTTTAATCAATGACAAAATAGCCTGAATTATAATTATTCCAATTCCACACACTGTCCAAAAGCCAGGAGATAGCAAGCAGAAGTGATGACTGGGCTATTGGTGACACACAGAGTCAATGGGGTGATTCAAGACATAATCAGAGTCACACAGAAAGAGAAGAGATGGTGAACAACAGATCCAAGTTGATTTATGCTTGCTCCTGTAACAGGCCCTCCAAGTGAGGAGCAAAACATCCCTGCTTTGCGGAAATACTCTGGTGTTACAGTTTAGTGTGAATTTGAATTATTCAACCCCACACTCTCTTTGCTTTTGAAAAGTTACCTATAATTGAGACATAAAGGTTTTATGTGGTTATTAAGGGAATTTGAAACCTCAATGAACAGATGAAATCAATGTGGAAGGAGCAACTGAGAAATCCACAATATGTTTAAGGAAAAAATTATTTAGCAAGAGTATTTTTAATTGCATACTGTTTATGATACTGGCCCCTTAGCTTTATAGCCAGAGGCTCTATTGCAGGATTTCTTTCTTTTGTCAAAGTCTCATCAAGCATCAGGGATTTGTTCTTGTTGTTGTTGTTGTCATCATTGTCATTGTCATTGTCATTGTCACTCTTGGGAAGCACTGCTCACTTTTCAAAGCAGATTTTTAAATGGATAAACTGAAACAGTGACTGGGAAGACATGCTTATCTGATTTTATCACTGAGGTTTATGTCATTTCACTAACTGTGGATATAAAACTACAGACACACATAAGCTATTGGATTTAGTGGGGTACCATAAGCAATATAGGCAACCTCATAAATGCAGGACAACCCAATGAAAGCTGCATTTTAGGGAAGATCTGAAGAATGAAGAATGAAAGCATTATCTAGATGGACTTTGGAATCTTGGAGATCTTCCCAAGTCCTGACCCTTCCCTAAAGCATGAACCTCTGCCTCCCATGAAATTAGACCCACTGACCATGCTAGAATCACTTCAGATTTGTTTCTGAAAAGGTATTCTTTTTCTTCAAAGAAAGGAAACAAATAGAAAAAAAAAATGGTCTTGGTCAGGATCAATGAGTAATATCACCTAGAATAGAAGTGAAAAATTATGTGATCATTTTCTCCTCTGATTTAATTCAAGAAGGCCTGAGATTTTCCCTGGACAGTAAAGGGCTGGCATTTTCTTATTTACAAGTGAGCTTCTGACAGGCACCCTGGCACAGAAAGCCCCCACTTGTCTCTTTTTTCTTTCTATAATGAAAGCCAACACTATAGCTGTGAAAATGGAAATCAATAAGTAACACAAAAACCTTTTTAAGAATTAATTTTATCTCAAGATTGCTACAAGTCTTAGTGTATTTCAGACTGAGCTTAAAACATATAATCTTTCACAGAGTTTTTTGGTGGGAATGAGATTGGTAAACGAATACTACTTAACATGAAACCCAGATCCTCCGTGAGCAGAGAAACCTGACTGGTGTTGCTCACAGAGGTAGTGACCACAGCCTGAGGCTAAGATCACATTTCCAGGAACTCTATCCATAATGAAAGTCTATTCTCTGGGAAAGAAAGGGAAATAATCTTTAGATACATGTTCAAGAAGAAAGTCAAACCATTAATTGAATGAGGTATCTTCCTATCCTGACAATGGATGACTAAAATAAACACTAAAATGTCCCAATGAACATTGCATGAAATAATGAACCAATTTCAGAAATTATTACAAGAACTTTATTTTATCCCTGTATGCATACTTGTCATGTTTATTGAATAACTACCATTTGCAGAAGATGGTCTCAGAGAATGCAGCATTTTAGAAAGAACATGAGATAAGGCCCCATCTAGTCTCAGCAATATAATTACAAATGCAAGTATAGTAAAGCAAAAACTATCAAATCCCCTCAGTAATTCTGACCTGTTAGAGAGAAGTATTTTCTGAATCCAGTACGAAGTTTCTCCTATAGAATACAATTTTAAGGCTAAGTATCCTGTGGCCTCATTGGGCTAAATGTTGTTTAGTAGACATTCTGCACTCAACAACAGATTTGAATAATTTATAATGTATGCAAATTATCTGCCTATTAGTTTCAGTCATGTGTATCCCAAAATGGCAAAAAGCAGATTTCTTAAGTAGGTAGATATTTCCTCTTAATGATTTCTATAATTTTTAGTTTACTAATAATATCTCCTCATTAATAGCTCAGAAGTAAATATAAGCTTACTTATAATTATCATAAATTTAAATTATGGAAGCCCTGCTCAACAAATTTTCATTTGCATAAAAATCATATGGAAGAGTAACTGCCAAAACAGGAATGAACATAACAGCTACCCTTTTCTTCTACACTTATTATATGCCAGTCTCTATGCTTTTGTGTGTGCTGATCTCATTTTAATCATCAAAACAACCTCTTCAGGAAGGTATTCTGTGTGCCCCCATTTTTTAAAAAAGATTTTATTTATTTTTAGAGAGAGGGGAAGGGAAGGAGAAAGAGAAGGAGGGAAACATCAGTGTGTGGTTGCCTCTCACACACCCTCAACTGGGGACCTGGCCCAAAACCCAGGCACGTGCCCCGACTGGGAATTGAACTAGTGACCCTTCAGTTCTCAGGCCCACCCTCAATCCACTGAGCTGCACCAGCTAGGGCCCCATTTTTAAATAAGTGGGAACTTGTAGAATCTGGAAACTTAAATGTTACTGCCTGCACTCCAATCAGGAGATACAAACTGCTATTATATTGATTTGTCACTTTAAGGCACAACTTCCATACATTTAAATAAAAAGTGAGTACCCATCTCAGGGGACAGCTTCATGATTTAAAACAAAAGTTCAGAGGCCACTGCCTTCAGGTGTGATAGCGAGTTTCATTCTGATCAAGATTAGAAGGAGAGGAAGGGCCTTCCTACAGATGGACTAGACAGCCCCCCTCATTGAAGACCTCAACTGCTCCACTGATAAGAAGTGCCTCTGAAGTGGCTGCTGAATTCTTCACTTCCTCATCATCAGTCCTGCCAGCAAAAGCCCCCACAGAAGGCTTGCAGAGTAAAATGTTAAATCAAACTCAGAAAAGAAATTTGAAAATCATTTTAGAAAAATGAGTGCCCATGAAAAATATCATTCTAACACTTCTAGCTAGTACACAAATAGAGACTGACTTTAAATAACACACCATCACATCCTATTCTGTAATTTCCATAGTCAACCTAGAAACACATGTTTCTGGAAACAGTCCCAATGAACACAGCCTTCTGCCTGACAACAGCATCATCTTTTGCCTTGGAGAGCCCTCCTTCCTAATGTCCCTGGTGTCCCTCTCTGCCTTCCTGTTTCCTGTCATCACTCAGGTTCATGCAGTCACAGCCCCATGCCCAGACCATCCCAGCAGGACCCTCCTGGCTTCCCTGTTCAGACTTCCCTGTGCTCACCCACCTTTCTGCCTATTCTTTTCTAACTATTATTTCTTTCCCCATGCCTTACCAGCCAGGCTTTGTAAAAGTAATCCACACTGGTTTTCTCCACTCACTTTCCATGCCCTGAACCGCAGTTCCAATCCCTATCTTTGTTTCTTCTCAGACTCCTGTGTCTTCTCTTTCTCCCACCATTAAATATAAGTGTTTCCCAGACTCTGCCCCAGGCCCCCACAATCCCACTCTACATGCATCTTGGCCTATTTCATCCACACAGGCCAGCAACTCCAAAATCAGTATCACAATCCTGACCCCTCTCTTGAATTCCCAACTCACATCCAGCCTCAAAAAATCACCTCTATCTGGGTGTCCCACAGGTTCCTCACACTCATAATTCCCACTCAAGTCAAGCATGCTCCTTCTTCTATGTTCCCTATTTCAGGTCATGACACCTTGCAATGAGTCCAAAACACTCACATCACCCCTGACCTCCAGTTACTAATTTCAGCAGATTTTCCTCCTGAAATAATAGCTTGTGGCTCTATCAACTCCTCTCCAGACCTATGGCTATTAAGCTAGTGGGAGCCAGTGACAACGCTCACGTGGACCATTGCGATAGCACCCAACGGGTTCCTGCCTCCAGTCCTGCCCCTGGGAATGCTGTCCTCCACATGCCATTAGAATATTTCCTAACCTGTAAAGCCTGATGACATCTACTGCTTGTGGAAGGACAGTGATTTGAAAACCCTGCAATGCATGGCCTCCATCTCCTGCATATCCTTGTTCCCCTGAGTCCTTGACACCAGTCCAGGCAGCTGGGGTGCTCCAGCTTCATGCTCACAGACTTGAATGCCACTTGCAGGGGTGCAGAAAGTTACTGTTCAGGTTGGGTTTTCTAAATATTACACACATGCAAAATTATACTGGCTTACATATACAGTATAATACACAATACAGGGATGGGCAAAGTAGTGTTCCAGTTGTTTTTATGGAAAATAATATAGTAGTTAATAATTAGTAATATAAGAATAAACTGTGTTTCATGTACTCACAACTGTAAACCTACTTTTCCCCACCCCTGTATATATATGTAAACCATAAAGATTTATAAGAAAATGAACTCCCATGTGCCCAACATCCAGTGACCCAGGCTCAGTTTTTGACATTGAATATATGTTGAATCTTTGGGGAAAAAAAAAAATGACTTCATGAGGAAGCCTTGTGAGCTCAAAACCCTGAATCTGGCATTGTTTGAGGTCTGGTTTAAAGAATAAGCATAGAAGCAAGTAATACCAGTCATGATGAGTTTGTCAGTCTGGACTCCATGATTATGATTCCATGAGACAAAGAAAATGGAGAAATATTAGAGGGGCAACAAGAGTTGGACACTGACGACAACTTTTTAGACAGAACCCCTGGACCTATGTCCCTCAGCCCCTTAGTGCTAATGGGCAGAGCTAGAGAATGTTCGAGTAAGTTTGGGAGTCCCAGAGTTCCTGCATAGGACCCTGGAATGTGACGTTGAGGCCTGGAAAAAGAGGCAAAAGGAAAACCTTGAATGGACTGAGTTTTAACCTAAATTGATTATATTTGCATGGCATTTTCTAAGATTTTATGTTCTGCAGTGACATGGATGGAGAGTTGGAGATAAATTCAAGTTACAGAAAACTAAAGACAGTTTTTTTTTGTATACCCATGAATGATACCCATGAATGTAACTAAGTATTTATACTTACAACATGCTGCTAAAATGTTTTTTGAATTTGACTCGAGACATACAAACAACTTGGGAATATTATATCAAAGGGTATGCATAATATCAGGCTAATGGAGCAAATCAATCTAAATATCTCCACCTTTTGTTAATGTGAAACATTTGCCTGGGAAAGGAGCTACAGGTTGGTTTGTTAACCAACTCTGGAGTACTACAGATATGGAAAGTTAGAATTATCTACTCAATCTATCATTCCCCCAATAAATGAAGATAATTTTTCAAGTGATTTCCAACACTGGGGTTCCATAATTTGGCTTCCTATGTTCAGGAGAAGAGCTAAGCATTTGAGATAAACTCTCTGAGATCATGCAGTGGCATTAATCCTCACAGTTAATGCAGGAAGGAGGCGAAGCTTTCCTCCACGCCAAACGTCATGGGCGCATTGCCACCCATTCTGAGCCAATATTATTCTTTCTACATGCAAGACAAAGGGAAGTAAAACACAGAACCTAACTATTTCCAGTCAATCCACCTCTTCTCATACATGCTCACAATGTAAAATTTCAGACAATGAATGATCAACACATATTATTTTGGGCTCTGGTATCAATATATGATTTGTTAGAGCCCTCAGCCCCTGGCCTGTTTTAGAAAAGAATCTGACTGTGTGCAATCATGTACAAACTGTGTGCATGTTTAAATGTTTTTGTTCTTTCAGATTTCTAGAACCCAGGCATCTATCACTTCACTTTGTAACCCATGTGTGACAAAGTGTGAAGAGTTTGTGCAAAAGTGAAATTAGAAAAATTGGAGTTGAAATCCCAGGTAGCCACTGACCTAGAAAAGCTTACACTCTAGAGAGGATGACAGATACACGCCACACAGTTTCCATAGTGTTGTGAGTGCTTTGACAGACATAAACACATGATATTATGAGAGCAGAAGCAGAGGTGTTGGGGGCGGGGTGTGTCAAGAAGTGACCCTTACAGAGAGAGGATGCCTGAGCCAAGTCTTAAAACAGAACTAGGAGCCTGCCAGGCAAAGAAAAGTGCTTATTAACTGCTGAACAAGGAAGATCAGTTACACCATCCACATGGCTACGCAAGGAAAGCACACATCATCAATCGCTGTGAAACGGGCATAAGAATCAATCCTGAAGAAGCGTGTCTCTGGTGCTTTTGATGAAAAGTGTAGTAGAGATCTCAGGGGAAAAGATAAAAGATCAGAGAGACCTACAGGTATAAGAACCTTGTCTCTCCACTATCCATCCACTCAAACTATTTTTATTGGACAGAACTGAAAGAAACATTGTTGGCAAATAAAATACCTACCAGAATATTCTGGACTGCTTCAAGCTGCATACACGCTTAAACTTTGACCTGTACAGCACAAATCCATATTCAAGTGGTTAAGGGGCCATATAAGATGAGCGCTTGTTGTGAATGAAACTTCGGTGATTACATCAGCTACGCTAACCCAGAACAGCTGACGACCATTGCCAATATCATGCTTTCAGCAATCAGCAACATCTTTGGTACAGATGTCGGGAAAACCATTGTGCCAATTATGCTGTAATGATGAGAGTAGAGAGCCTGGCTAGGGAATTTTCATTTCATGTCTTCTTTGAAAAAGCATCTCTTAAAAGAGGACAATATACAACACATACTGTGTATCCCGTCACTCTTTTTGGCTTGAGCTGTGCTCCTTTTGACCCTGTGCATCAGTGAACTTTCTGATCTCGGAGTTGGGATGGCATAAGCTAGAGGGGTTTGGCACACACAAAACCCACTACATTCTTGAAAGCTCAAGACAGCTTTACAACATCTTAAGCCACATCTGAACAAACCTGTTTCTTACTAATATTGTCAGTCTTTGTGAATATTTTTTCTACAAAGGACAAGAGGAGAAAAATGTCATTTGTTAGTTAATCAGAACCCATCTGATTGGATGATCCTTTTTGCATTCCACTCTTGGGGGGAAAATCGAAGAGTAGAAGACAATCTTTTATAGGAAAATAGGCATTGCACAGTACCCAGGTGTTAGTGTGGACTAAAGTCTTTTGCTCACATCTTCTGTAATGGCAGAACTGTGTTATTAATTCACCTATTTTTCAGCAAATATTCACCAACCACCTACAGTATACTAAGAACAGTTCTATAATAAGCATCTCTGTCAGAACAGTGAACCTCAGGCACAGCATTTTCAGTCATTAAAGAAGGTTATCTTATGCTTATCACATCGAAATCACTAAGGTTAGGAAAATGTTCAAGGAAGAGTTTCATCAATAAGGAAGGAAACACCAGTGGGCTTATTGTCAAGCCTTAGTTAACCACATAATTTTCTAACAAGCACAACTTCCCCCTGCAACTCTACTATTTGCTAGCCCTTTTGATAATTTCAGGACTGTTCGTATCTGAATAACTGTATAGATTAAGGGGCATTAGATTAAGCAAGGGGTGTTAGTTTCTAGCCAAAATAAATAAGTGCAAAAAGAATGGGGAAGAGGAATTGCTCCAGGTGAGCTTCAGATCATGAAGGTGTTGTACCTTCATGGGCCACATAAATTTAGACCCCAAGCATGCTATTGCTTCCAGAAACTGCTTCCAATAGAAAACTTTATAGGCATTTTAAACTCTCATAGGTGACTCCCTGAAAAATATCACAGTTGGTCAAAAAACATATGTGTTTCAACTCCTTCTAACTTGCTTTGGTGTTAGCTTATAAAAACTCATAGGTGTATATTGGACTCATTAAACCAAGGGACTCATAAGCACGGGCTCGATCAGGGCAGGGTGCTGACAGGCATTACACATTATGCAAGCTTCCCCACATCATTCTGCCAACGTGCTTCCATTTTAATCCAAAACACTCCCAGCTTGTCAAATACTAGGCCTCCCTGGAACACATAAAACCAATCATGCCACCTCGTGCAAAGGTTCTCTGATGTGGACAGATTCCCACTGGACACTGTAAGGAACCCACAATCCCATTTCACATGTTACTTCAAATCAGTCCAAAATTCTGTCTCCAGGGCAACTATTAGAGTAAAACAATGACTCTGGGAAAGTGGGTAGAAGAAGATGGAGTCCAAAACATGCTAGCTTGACAGTTGTCAAGCACCAGATTTATTCATTACTGAATAAAGTATTCATGAGTCAGCTACAGAGATTTCATTTAAGAACCCACTGGAGGTGACAGTGTATATTTGTACTTATTCATTTTGTTTGTTTGTTTGTTTGTTTGTTTGTTTGCTGTTTGTTTTAGAATCTCACAGGACTGTCAAGATCATATTGAAGCTGAATGCCAAAAGATACTCTCAAATCTTCAAATTTTCTGGTGGTTACAAAGAGAGCTCGCATAAAATACTTAACAATTTTATGTTGACAAATTGGCATGTCGAGACAATTAGCCTCTTTGTAGCAAGATGGTGGACAGATGTATAGAAGAATCGTGAGGTCTGATTGTTCTACAGAAGTCAGTAAGACTGAGTCTCTAACAGAGTTAATATGTCAAATAAGGGAGAGATAAGAATTGGAAATCTGATGGAAAACAGCCAGGCAGGAAATACAAAGGGAAGCAATTGAATTGTGGTTGAAAACAGTATGAGTAAACTGTTCTGAGACATGTGTGGAGCTGGAAGCAAGACCCCCAGGAAGAGTGATTATGAGCCATAAATAAGAGGTTTATGGCAACCTGAACAGTAAAAGGCTGGTGGTGAGGTGAATTCATGAGGGTGGAATATGAGCTCTCCAAAAAATCTCACAAGAAGTCAAGAGAAGAGGCAAAAGAGAACTGAGTTCAACAGAGGACCCTGAAAAGTGGTAAAGTGAAAAAAAAATAGTGATGTACTTCCTTCAATTAAAATAAAAGAAATGCTACCAAAAATTGAAATCAATTTGATTAATATCTAAAGGAGATTCAAAAGATATTCCCTAGTCAAATTTATATCTGAAAATGTGCTCACTCATGCCACTGGTCATGAGTTTAGTGCAGATGGATCCCCAGGTTAGGTGAGCCTAAAAATAGGTGAGATGACAGAAGAGTGTGTGAAATGTTATACTATGTCAGGTCAATTTGTTTTTTTCCTTCAGTAAATGGATCATGTTAAAAGGGAAAAACAATAGTTCCCGAGAATTTGATTTCTCCAAATCTAACATTCTTGTCAATAACTGAAGAATATATGGTCCAGATCAGTGATCTTCCACCAGTATGCCACGGCACAACCGGTGAGCTGCAAGAATTTTTTAAACATGCTATACCTGACTGTTTAGTCAGGGGCACTGACCTCTTTGCCTTACGCTGTCCAATAAAAAATGACAACAGCCAACACAACAATAGCCATTCAGTGTGAATGAATCAAAATTATATCTATTTTTTGTCAGATCAGCAAAAAATATATCTTTTGATGTGTTTCAAAATTTTAGTAATTAATTTAGGTGTGCAAAAGTTGGCAAATAATCTTCCATTATAACAGTGCTGGCCATAACCTTATTCAAACACAGAGGTTAATTTGGTGTCTGTATTTTATAAATGAGAGGATGAAATCTAATCAAAAATTTATTTATTGCTTGTATAATTGACTGGACTAAGAAATATAAGCACTGAATCATTTAAATGTTCTATAAACAACAGTTGCTAGTTTCACCCTTTCAAAATCCCTTTTCTACTGAGTAGCCACCTACCTTAACAAAATCTCAATTCCGATTCTGTTATTGTTTCATCATGTTTGGCAATTAAAATCATCTCATATCCTAGCTCTAGCTGAACTGACTGTTTCAAG
Organism: Tonatia bakeri; assembly: GCA_004024845.1. NCBI lineage: Eukaryota > Metazoa > Chordata > Mammalia > Chiroptera > Phyllostomidae > Tonatia > Tonatia bakeri. The sequence goes on from PVIA01006459.1 coordinate 40,181, forward strand.
CTGACTGGGTTGGGGAGTGGGGCATGGTCTGCTCTCCCACTCCTCTCTCACTCCACTCCCTCCTTCCTCCTTCATCCCTCCAGCATGTGCTCACCACAAAAGCTTCAGTGGTGGGTATTGGGTAAGGTCTGGCAGTACAGGTGGCAAGTCAACTGTCCCTTTTCCCGTTCTTTGTCATTGCTTCTCTCCCCATGGCAGGAACCCAAATGTTGACTGTCCCAGGGGGGTGCATATGTTCTTCAGAGGCACTCAGGGACCTATCTCTGTATAGCTCCCCACAGGAAGAAATGAGGATCCTCATCCAAATGGACATCACTGCTCATGTCTCCTACCCAGATTAAGCCTACTGAAGCCCAGTCCCCATCTGAGCTCTTTTGACCACAAGAAACTCTCACATTTCTTTATCAAGTCAATCAAACTGCCCCCCACTCCATCCCAGAGCTCCCTCTCACTTCTGTCATCCCTCTCCTGCTCCTTTTCCCCACAAGCAGTGTTGTTATACAACCTATTGGTTTTGGGTTTAGGAACACAGCCACTCTCAGAGAAGAGATTACCATGCATTTCTAACTATGAAGAGAAGAATAATCTGAGCACCCCAATCTTGTAGACAGTGGAAGGAACAAATCAACTGCTCCTTCTTCCACAGAATAGAGGGGGAAGATCCCATTGCCATTCAAGAAATTCTGCATTTCCCCCAAAATCATCTCCTTCCCCCACTCACTGCCTACACTTTTCCTGAAAACTACTGAGCCTCTCTCAGTGGGGTAGACTAGGGGAGACTCACATTAAAAAGAAAGCCCTCTTTGGACTTGGCCTTAGAGAATTTAGTAGATATTCCCAACAAAAAGGCTCCAATGTAACCCCTGTGCTACTGCTGCCGATGGTCTCCAGGAGAGATATTTATTAGCCCCTACCCAACTTGGGTAGTAGTACCCACATGAATCCCACATGAATCTACTTTCTACAGGGCTCTCGGCTCAGTACTCCAAAGATTTCCAGAATGAATGGTCATACAGTGTGACAGAAAATATTCAGCAGGTAGCTAAATAACCCTCATGGTAAAGTAGAACAAATTCCATAAAGGCGCCATAGTTAGAGGTCAAGGATAGATTGTTCTGCACCAAGCATAGCTCAGAAATTGTCTTCCTATATTGGAAATGGAAAAAGAGATTTTCTCCTGCTGTGAGATCATGAAGACATTGGCATTTGTTCTGAGCCTTGAAGAGAATGAAGAGTTTAAACTTGTAGACATAGGTGGGGAGGCAATTAGAAATGAGGACACTTTTTTTTAGAGACAGTAAATCACAAGGGATAACTTATTAACTATCTTTAAGTATAATGTTTCTCAACTTCCCTGATTATAGGAATCACTAGAGATGCTTGTTAAAAATACAGATTCCTAGCTCCACCCCAGACCTCCTGGATTAGACCCAAAGAAAGAGACAGGGAATCTGAATTTTTAACATGTACCTCCTGGGGGACTCTTAGGAAGAAGCAAGTTTGTTGATTCCTAACAAAGGATCTAAAGTTTTCTTTGAGTAAGAAATGAGAATGTTACCTATCTCACTGGACAAAAAATGAACAAAAAATGGGCTGTCATTTCTGTAAAAGTTTGGTGTGGAATAAGGAAGATTCTAATTAAAGGTTTCTAAATATTACAATAGGCTTTTATGAGAGTTGGAATCCCCATCCCTGAAAAGCTTTTAAAATGGAGGAAAGCACTGTTTGCCCTAGAGGTGGTGACTCTGGGGAACAGGCAGAGGGCTCAATTATTTGGGGATCATTGAGGGGTTGTGAGAAACAAACCCTCTCAGGTCAGTGTGAAGGAAGAGTTTATTGTGAGAACGCAAGGGACTCTCTAGGAAGCCAAGTGGAGGAACCACAGCCAGGCCTCAGGGAAACTGGAAAGTCACCAGGCATCTTGGCCCTCCCTCTCCTGTGGACCAAGTACTCTCGTATTGCTATATGTCTCCGCACCTACATTTAAGTCTCCTCTCTGCTCAAGCCAGCTTCTCAGTATTATCATCCACTTAACCAATGGCAACCTCATCCTCAAATTCAACATGATTCACCAGATATTCAACGTTAACTGAGACAGTCACCATGCCCCAATTCCATATTCCTCTAAGTGGTAAAATCCGATGGGTCCCTCTTGAGTCTCATGCCCACACCTGCTAGGGGTGCTCCTTTTGGAACTCTGAGAGTGTAGTTGGGAGAAATGATGAAACTCGTATACAAGAACAGGTCAAACAAATCTTCTGTTGCTTTAATTTAATATTTTACTCTAAAAACAATACTGTTCTCACTTAAAAACCTTGTTTTTTTTTAAGAATTGTCTCTCTTGGCTTCATTTTGAGACACTTATAAAAGGACTCCTTATTGGAATGCCAAGAATAAGCAGTACTTTTAAACAATGAGTTGTCTGGTCTGGATTCAGAATCTTCTGCGTAATCTGAATTTTTACTTAAGAATTTCTATGTCTACAGACTCGACACAAGAAGCATTTTGCTGAAATTCCTCAAACCTGGTAATTAATCTAGTCATTCTAAAATACATGTGTTTCAAGTTAAACTTCAGTGTGTGTGTTACTAATTAATTTTCACTTAGTTCATCTGAATATTGACCAGCTATCTGAAGTCTGGAGAGCTTTTTAAAAGAGCCACAGTCCTATCTCTATGAATAAGAAGACTGACTTTCACCATAAGTACATGAAATTTGAGCCCCATAGTGCTTCTGCTTGAGCCTGGTTGGTCAACCTAGCCCTGAAGGGATTCAACACTAAGCTTTTCAATATTAGGTTGCCCTTGGTTATAGAAGGGAACAGGTCTTTGTCTCCTGTGACTAAGAGGTATGAAAGAATAAGACCACCAAACTGAGGTATAATTCTATCTAGTTCTTGTTAGCATAAATGGAAGGGGGTGGGGCAGTGGTCCTTTTATAAGCCCTGCCTCGAGGACTTATAAAGCCCAGGGCCCCCTCTCCTTCCTATTCCTCTGACTCTATGGGCTCCAGTTGACTTCTCTACCTGCCTTGTATTCATTCTCTCCATCCTCCTCTGCAGCCTTCTGCCAGTCCTGTTCTCTTCCTAGTGAGACACTCTCACGCCAGAATACAAATTACCATTGCCCAGTGACAGTGTGATTTGTAGGGTTTTACTTTTGCAAATAGGCTCATGTTAGCATCTCCCATTACTCTGAGGCTCCAAAAAAGAAATAGTCAGGAGGAAAACTCCTTCCTTTATTAAAACATTCCACCAAGGAAAGCAGCCAAAGAAACTTCTGAATTAAAAAACAGAAGCAAAGGAGGTGTTCAGTTTAAAAAAATTAAAACTGCACTTGTCACGCTCTGACCCAGAAGGCTTTAAAAAACTAGGATTATTTATCTCAAGTTGCCAGCTCCAGAGAGTTCACCAGTTTTCCAGAGTTCTCCTCACTTGTAATCAAGGATAACCCTGAAAACAGATGTACAGACTTAAAAAGAATGCTTTTGTCACTAAAAAAAAAAAAATAAAGCAAATTGGGAGATAACCATAAATGTATAAATTTCTGGTGGAAAATACAAGAGAAGAGTGAAATAAACAGATCATGTAGGCAGAATGTGAAGACTAAGCCTCTCTGAGATGGCATAAAAGGAGAAGCAAACATACAAACAAAAATATGATATCTCTAGAAATGAAACAAATGATATGCTTTTCTTTTTTAAATTTCTTTATCAAGGTGAAAATCGCATAATGTATAATCAACCATTTTAAAGTGGACAGTAAAGTGGCGTTTAGTGTATTCACAATGTGATGTGATCACTGCCTCTTTCTTGTATCATAGATTTTTATCGCCCCAAAACACCCACAACCCTTCTCCCTCCCCCATCTGCTTTCTGGATCTCTACTTTTGCATATTCTAGATTTCTCATATAAAAAGTGTTATACAACATGTGTCTCTTTGTGTCTGGCTTCTTTCGCTTAGCATAACGTTTCTGAGGTTCATCCTACCACACTCTGTACCATGTCTCAGTACCTCAGGGCCTTTTCATGCCTGAATAATATTTCATTTTAGGTATATACTGCATTTTGTTTATCCATTCCATCCATTGATGGACATGAGTTGTTTCTACCTTTTGGCTAATATGAACAATGCTGCTAGACACATTCATTTACAAGTTTCTGAGAAATGAGGACACATTCATTGTGACACTCAAAAGAAGGGGAACAACATTTTCTATGTAGCAACTCAGCACCTATTTCTCTACCAGTTGCAAGGTGTACCATAGTACTAACCTGAAAGGTGACTCAGACCTAGTATGTTTTCTTAGCCGCATATCAAATTTGAATACTCCAGGGCCTGAGAGTAGCACCTGAACACACTTACCAGGGAGCCTGTTCTTCACTCAGATAAAACCAATAGGGATGAAACTGAACAGACTTCTACCAATATTAAAGAAACATTGTGGCCAACTTCAGGGATATGTGAACAGGGCATTTGCAATGATTAGTGAATTAACAACACTAAGAAGTGAGTTCTTCTGATCATGTGCCTAAAGGCAGACATGCAGTGAGGACGGGGAGGGGAATTCTGAACCATTGTCTATTTTTTTCCCCATGAAAGTTGTTTTAAAGAACTGCACAGCTGCAGGAATTGTGTGAGCATTTTGGGACTGTCAAACCATCATCTAACTTTGTGAAGAATTCTTCTGAGGTGGATTTTATTGGTTTCAGCTGGAGAATCCATCCCACCACACCCTTATGCACCCCGGCCCTCACACCCCCACCCTCACACCCCCACCCACCCCCACCACAACCACAAAGCCACATGCCCACCAAGCACTGCCTGTCTTCTGCCCTGAAGTGATCAGAAAGCAAGAGTTCACCATGAGGGAACCACATGGCATCAATTTGTGCCTCGAGATGGTCCACAGCTTTTTACAATCTATAGGAGATAAAGCAGGGACAGCAACATCCCAACAGGAGGAATAGCCCAGCAAAGTTCACCTTTGCTAAGGGCATTTGTCCCCTTGTGGAATCTCCTGTTTTCTTTTGCTTTCTGGCAGGCATTGCCCTTGATTTTCTAAATGTTCAGTAAGTGATTTACTGAACTAAATGTTCAGATTTTCTTTTCTAAAATTTTCTGGAGCTTCAGCAGCCCTAGTGTATTCTATATCAACATGCACAATGGAGAAATGTTACTGGCACCAAATAAATCAAGGCAGTTTAGGAAAAGGGGTGGGTGGAAGTTGCTGGGAAGGAAGCAACATCTGCTTTGGCTCACAGCATTCAATTCGACCCACCTCGAAGTCCCCCTCACCCCCACTAGGTTTTGATGGTCTGATGTTCACAGAGCAGCTCAGTTCTCCTCTAAGTCACCATGTCAACACAGGGGATCCAACAAGTGATGAAAAAGGAACGTGGAAGACCTCCTTCAGAAGCAGGAATCAGTTGTCTTTGTTCAGAAACCAAATGTAAGCCTTTGCAAACTCTGGCTTTGAGGACAAGCTTTGAGGAAGACTATTGCAGGATAATATTTCCCATGTTGGAGATAAATTCTAAATTTTTCCAGGCTCATCATGAAGGAAAAGTTCTTGAAGATAAATGAATCCAGTCAAACAATCTTTACTTAGGAACACTATGACAACTTCCTCACCATTAAAGTACACTCAAAAGGGACTGCCCCAGAGAGAGAGAGAGAGAGAGAGAGAGAGAGAGAGAGTGTGTGTGTTCTGGAATAGGGAGTCAATCAGATGTGTCTGAGACAGAGTTCAAGTTCAAGTAGATCTTAAGTAGATGACTTACAATTTTAGTGTACTCATTTTTTAAAAAAATATTCTTACTGAGATACAAAACATGAAAAGTCCACTACAGCCTCTGACTTTTAATTGTGGTAAAAAACACACAATGGAATACTGCTCAGCCATAAATAGAAGGAAATCTTACCTTTTGTGATAGCATGGAAGGACCTAGAGCTTTTGCTAAGTGAAATAAGCCAGTCAGAGAAAGACAAGTACCAAATGACTTCATTCATATGTGTAATCTAATGAACAAAATGAACTAATAAGCAAAACAGGGACAGACTCATAGATAGAGAGCAGGCTGACAGCTGCTGGGGAGGTGTTGGGGATTGGAGAGATTGAGCATTAAAAAGAAAAAACCTCATGAACATGGACAACAGTGTGGTGATTGTCGTGGGTGGGAGGAGAGGGGATAAAGGGATATATGGTGATGGACTTGGGGTGGTGAACACACCATACAGTGTACAAATGATGTGTTGTAGAATTGTGCACTTGAAACTTGTATAATTTTGTTAATAGTATCACCCCAATACATTCAATAAAAAGGAAAAAACATAAAAATTTTACCATTTCAATGACTTTTAAGTCTATAGTACAGTAAAGCTATTTCACATTGCCATGCAACAAATCTCTAGAACTTGTTTACTATGCAAAACTGAAATTCTATACTCATTAACAGCTCCCCATTTTTCCCCTCATTCCCTGGGAACTGCCATCCTATTTCTTGTTTCTGAGAGTTTAGAACTCCTGACTTTCGAACCAGGAAATAACTTAAAAGCCATCTATTCCAAATCTATCATTCTCCGACCAGAAAACTGAGGTTGGGAATATGTAGGTTACTGGTCGGAGGGTGGCTGATGAGCCATGGAGCCAGGACTTGGACCTTTCCTCCCCCAAACCAACCTTGTTCCCAGTGTAGCACATAGCAGTCATGTAATTACGGTTTTTGTTATCTCCCACCATTCGAAATAATGCTCACTTCCATACAAAGAAGCAATGTGTAGTAATTAATATACACACATCAAATTATGGCTCCAGAAAAAAATTGTAAATTGAGCAACACAAAGAAAATTATGTCCATCACATACATAATTATCCTCAAAATGCTGCTCAGGCTTGAGGTAACAGTAAAAAATTCCTATAGAGAGTCTGAAAAAAGCTCTAGGTTAGAAATAAGGTGATTATTTAGTGTAAATAATTGAAAATTTCTGAAGAGACTTCAAGTACATCAAGGGTGGTAACAGGTAATTTTTATGTGCACTGAAGTCACAGTAAATATAAGAGAGAGAGGAAAAGAATATGATGATCACAGGATATTTAGACATGGGAATGAATGATTTCACATGAATGCCATGAAATCCCCTTTCCTAAAGGTCATTAGAATTTGTCTCCAGATGCTCATTGTCTTAACATCACTGAGTGAAATACTCATGTTTTCTTTCCAGGCTTTAATTCCATGACTCTAAAGCACCAGAGTTTTCATAGGCCAGCCCAGTGGTCCAGGTATGGGCTGAAATATGAACCAGAGACCATGTGCATCCCAGTGGGAGCTTTTGGTCTGGGGCAGCAAAACAGAGATTCTGATAACACCCTTCTCCCTGGATCCCCATAGTCTACCTGGGTAATATCTCTAGGAGGCAAAAGAGAGTTGAGCTCAAAGTTAAGACATTAGAAAGGCTAAAATTGTTTCTGTGAAATTGCAAGTTTGAACTGGCTCCAGAACCCCAAAGATGAGTGCACAATAAATGAATGCAGGTTAAGGGAGCTACTGTGTCATCCAAGGTCATTGGTGACAGCAGTGAAACTCACCTTTGGGAGTTTGGAATGCGAAGACAGCATGTCTGGACTTGAGTCTCAAATCCAGCTACAAGTACCTGGACAGATCACTAAACCTTTCTCTGTCTCAGTTTCCTTATATATAAAATGAGGGTGATACTGGTAACTACCTTGAAGGATTTTGATACAGATAAAATTAGTTAATACATCTGAATCACTTTGCACTGCATCTGGCCAATAATAAGCACTCAAAAATGCTGGAAATTATTATTAATAATTCATGCCACAATGTGCACCTTGGTCTTCTTATTCACTCTATCACTCTCTTCCTCCTCCTTTTTTTCTTAACACCTTTATTTTCTTCCTTCCTTTCCCTCATCACAGGCCTATGCCCATAATCATTCCAATGGACAAGACCAATCTCATGTTTGGTGATTTAAGAGACCAGGAAAAGGAATCTTCTGCCATGACATTAAACTTCCTCTAAAATATCATAATTAGAAGACTTCCAGTCAAAATGGTAGCATAGGCAAATATGACTCACATCTTCACACAACCACATCAAAATTACAACTAAAATATAGACAATCATCACTAAGAACCATCAGAAATTGAGTTGAATGGCAGTTTGACAGCCACTCAGTTCAGACAGAATTAAAGAAACCACATCCAACCAGACTGGTATGAGGGGCACAGACATAGAATGGGTTGGTCCCACACCCACGAGTGGTGGGTGAAAATTCCAGAGGGCTATCTCCAGAGTAAGGGGTGCCAGCCTCATACCAGGCCCCTCAGCTCATGGTCCACTGCAGGGAAGATAAGTCCCCACAACTTCTGACTGCAAAAAACAGCAGGGATAGTGGGAAAAATGGCTGGAGCCCAAAGCAGTTCCTCTTAAAGAACCCACACATGAACTTATTCAGACTCACTCCCTCTGAGCTCTAGCACTGGGGTAGCAGCTTGAAAAGCACCAGTGTCATACTGGGAGAAACTGAAATGTCTGGCATCAAGACAGGAGCTGGAGGACAGCTTTCTCCCAGACAGAAAGGTGAGCAGGGGTCATTATCCCTTTTCTAAACCCTCCCACCTCAAGCCACAGAGCTACAGAACCAGCAAGCTGGTGCCATATCTGAGGCTCCATCAGCCTCGCTAACACTGTTTGGCCCATCTTAGAGATCCCCGGAGACTTCGCCCCACCCAACTTATGGGCCCACCTAAGCTGCTGTTCCATGTGAATGGCTGGTCTTAGATCATGCTGCACAACTTTTTTAATACTCTCAAACAAGCAACAGCCAGTCTCAGTGGGCCCCAGGCCCAGCACTAGCAGCAGCCAGCCTAGATTCACAGCTTGGCTTTGCCTGGGAATCTCTAATCTCAGCACAAGAAGGAGCTATCTCAGATTGCTTTATAGCTCAGGCAGGGTGGCCCCAGATAGAACTCAGGTGGGGACTCACTATGGTCTGCACCACCTGGAAAACCTCAGGGCCAGCTCACCTAGTGTACAGCTACAGATCACGCTGAAGCACCACCACCCTACCCATGCACAGCTGATCCTCCATGAGAGTGGAGGTTAGTGGTAAGTGGTCACAGCCAGTCCTTACAACAGACTAACCTGGTTAAATCTCTGCCATTGACCTGCCGAGAGGAACCAAGGCTCAACTATAAGAGGATTTACTCAGCCCACACAAAGGTGCATCTCAAGTACCCAGCTTAAATGATAGGGGAGGCTGTGCCACTAGACCCTGAAGGACACCTACTACATTAGGACACACTATCAAGACGCAGAGTCAAAGCAGCTCTACCTAATACATAGAAACAAACATAGGAAGGCTGTCAAAATGAGGAGACAAAGAAACATGGCCCAAATGAAAGGACAGATCAAAACTCCAAGAAAGGACCTAAATGAAATGAAGACAGCAATCTATCAGATGCAGAGTTCGAAACATTGGTTACAAGGATGCATAAGAAACTTAGTGAGGACCTCAACAGCATAAAAAAGATCCAGTCAGAAACAAAGGATACAGTAATTGAAATAAAAACAATTTATAGGGAAACAATAGTAGAGTGTATGAAGCTGAGAACCAAATCAATGATTTGGAACATATGAAAGCAAAAAAAAAAAAAAAAAAAAAAAAAAAAAAAAAAAAAAAAAAAAAAAAAAAAAAAAAAAAAAAAAAAGCAATCAGAACAAGAGGAAAAGAGAATTCAAAAAATGAGGGTAGTATAAGCAGCCTCTGGGGCAACTTCAAGATGTCCAACATTCAGATAATAGGGGTGCCAGAAGGAGAAGGGAAATAGTAAGAAATTGGAAATCTATTTGAAAAAAATAATGAAAGAAAACTTCCCTGAAGAAAGAAATAGATGAGCAAGTCCAGGAAGCACAGAGAGTCTAAACAAGATGAATGCGAAAAAACTCACTCTAAGATACATTATAAGTAAAATGCCAAAGGTTAAAGATAAAGAGAGAATCTTAAAAGCAGCAAGAGAAAAGAACTTAGTTACCCACAGGGGTGTTTCTATAAGCCATCAGCTGATTTGTCAAAAGAAACTTTGCAGGCTAGTTGGGATTGGCAAGAAATATTCCAAGTCATAAAAAGCAGGGACCTACAGCCAAGACTGCTCAACCCAGAAAAGCTATCATTTAGAATAGAAGGGCAGGTAAAAAGCTTCCCAGACAAGAAAAAGCTGAAATTGTTCATCATCACCAAACCATTATTACATGAAATGTTAAAGGAACTTATTTAAGAAAAAGATCAAAACACTGAACAACAAAAGGGCAAAAATACATATCTATCAACAATTGAATCTAAAAAACAAACTAAGCAAACAAGAATGGGGACAGAATCATGGAAATGGAGAGTGTTTTAATGGTTGCCAGATGGGGGGGTATGGGAAAATGGGTGAGGAGGTGGGGAATCAGAAGTACAAATAGGGTTACAGAATAGCTATGGAGATATAAAGTACAGTGAAAGAAATGGTGAAGCCAAATAATTTACATGCATGACCCACAGACATGAACAATGGTTGGGGGATTGCCTGAGGGAGTGGGAGGTGCCGAGTGGAAGGGGACAAAGGTGGAAAAACCAGGACAGTTGTAATAACATAATCAGTAAAATATAATTTAAAAAATAAAATAAGATATCATAATTAGACATTTGATCCTATGAGTAAATAATCACCCTTTTAAATGTAAAAGTCCTGGGAGAACTAATAATACACTAAGTTATGAGCCCGACCCCTCATCACTCTGGTACATCCTCTTGCAGTTATTATCTGTCTTCAGTTATCTTAATTATTGATTGATTGTTTAATTTTGATCTTCCCCAAGTTCTGTAAAAATTGGAGCTTATCAGTTTTGTTCACAACCTTATTCTCAACCCCTACAACAGAGCCTCACGTGGTAGAGGCTCAATAAATACATATTTGTCAAATATTGAAGGGCTGAACTGCTGACTTTCCCCACAAAAAATATACCATGCTGTCCACCCCCCTGCTCTCTGAATATGCTCTTTCCTTGCACAAGATGCAAGGTTTATTCCCGGTGTTCAGTGACTGCCTACTATGTATTTCCCTGCCCATTCCTACCAGTTCACCAGGGCTCCGTGCAGGCATTTTAGCTTCCATGGAGCCTTCTCTGACCTACTACCTAGGTGGGCTTAGTGCTCTCTGCCAGCTTTGATGGTGCCCTTGCCATTCTTGAAATCTTCGTGTATCAGCAAATCCCTCAATATCACGAAGCCTATAGTTTCCACAATGAATTTGCTGCTGGAGTGGATAACGACAAAACTGAGTTCTGATGGAGGTGTCGTGGAAGGAGGGAAAGGATGGGCGAAGACTGCCAGACTCAATTACTGGTTCATGACCCCTCCCCCAACCAAAATTCTAAATGGCTCTGTGGCCTTGAGGACAGTTTGAGAAGAGTCAAAATCTCTAATATCATATCCATGAAGATCAAAGGTCCAGCTGACAACTGTCAGGTTTCTTACACTGAGAACCCTTTGAAGAGAGAGACTGTCTTCCTCGGATTCCCCACCATATTGAACTATATGAATTTCTATCAGTTTAATTACTTTTGGCCATGATACTCTACTTCCTTAAAAAATCAGATATTAAGTATATCAATGATATGGTTTCCCCATTATAAGAACACAACGTTTAAAAATAAATGAAGATATCTTTTTACTTATTCCTTCTCCAAGTTGAAATGATGCATCTAAGACAGAAAATCCAGAAATAACACAGACTCAGAATGGAAATCCAGACAACTCAGTAGACTCAGCTCTGACCCCAGATGAAGACACAGGTCTTGACTAGTGACCACCCACACACTTGGGCCACTGTCCTCCATTCTGCACTCATGTTTTCTGGACATACTTGCTGGAGGTAATTTTTAAAGAGAAAAAGAAAAAGCTCTAAATGTGTGGCAGCACTAGTGTTAGGCACAGGCCAACATCAACAAATCCAACCAGGGCAAGTGTGGGAAGGGTCTGGATTCGGCTTCTGAAGTAGCCCCCAACACCTCAACCCAGAGATAATCCAGTAGCTTTTACGCTTTATTTCTCAAGTTAAGTCAGGCCCAGAAGACGTTCTGAGAGCGTGCATCTGTGGGAATACGCCCTCAGCTACCCATGGGAGCAGGTAATAAAACAAGATGAGATCAACATGCCCAGTTTTATTTCTAGACTATATAGTCAAAACAGAAATAGTCTAAAGTTGACCAATTTTCTCAACTGCAATGCAGCAATGATTTATATCTCTTATAATCTTAACAGTGACTCCAAATGTGTGAAAGATGGGATTTTACCATTTCAAGAAATTTAACTTTTTAAATCAAAATAAATTAGAGTTGTATCAGTTCCAGACAGTTGGGAACCTCACCCTGATATGTGTCTGTGCATCACATCCTCCATTAAAATACTCTGTTCAATTGCTGAAAGAGAAAATGCACTGGGATCATTTTGAGACAAATTTAGACATGTTGGGCAACCAAATACGCAGACAGCTTCTTGGTATGCAATTAAAATACCACTGGTGGGAACGACTGGCTCTGGCAATGGTAACGGGAAATATACTTTTCCTTTCAGGAAACCGATGCTAGTTGACAGCCTCACTCAGCAAAATGAGATGGAGTTCTTAGCATAACTCCTGGTAAGGGGTCCACCTGACCCCCATTCAGCACCTGATCAGCCACTGACAGACCACACAGAGGGGAGTCAGAAATACTTCTGGAACGGATGCAAAGAGAGCCACACATACTTCACACACTGAGCTCAAAGACAAAGCACAGCTGAGTTTCTCAAAGCACTCCATTGGTGCAGTCTTCTGGAAGCAAGCTGCAAAAGCTGACCTTGGATCTGAAATCATGAGAGCCCTGCCAGAGTTTTAGAGGGGACACATTTGATCTAGAAGTCACTAAATGCACATAACACCTCCAGGAAAGCCCGTGGCAGTTTCTAAGGGATACATCTACCCTCTTCATAGCACTCTAAAAATCCCAGAATGGCAGTTATGCTTCCCATTTAATAAAGAAAAGGCCAGATTGTTTTTTATGGAGGTAACATTGATTATTAACACTTTATAAATTTCAGGGGTACAACATAATTTGATATCTGTGTATTCTCTAGCATGCTCACCATCAGAAGTCTTGATTCCATCAGTCACTGTATATTTGAACCCTTTACACATTAGCCTTTACCCCACCCCCTCCCCCTCTGGTAACCACTGATCTGCTGTCTGTATCTATAGGTTTGCTTTTGTCTTGTTTTATTCGCTCATCTATTTCTCATATATTTTATATTCCACATGTACATGAAATCATATGATTTTTTTACTTCCCATCTGACTTATTTCACGTAGCATGATACTTCAAGATCCACCTATGTTGTCACAAATGGCAAGATTTCATCTTTTTTATGGCTAAGTAGTACATGTCTTCTTTATTCATTCATCTGGCAGTGAACACTTAGGTTGTTTCTATATTTTGACTATTGTAAATGATGCTGCAATAAACAAGGTGGTACATATATCTTTTTGAATTTGTGTTTTCATATTTTGGTTTAAATACCCAGAAGAGAAATTGGTATCATATGGTAGTTCTAGCTTTAATTTTTTTTAAGAATTCCCATGCAGTCTTCTGTAGCAGCTGCACCAATTTATAATCCTGACAGTGTATGAGGATTCCCTAGAAAAGGTTAGTTTATTCCTTGGTTTTACCACATCTGTGGGTGAGGAAAGAGTCTTATGTCTAAATATACCTCTTCTCTGTTTTTATGGAAAATGTCAAACATATACAAACACAGCAAGTTAATATAACGAACTTTTCACCCATCACCTAGTCTACACAATTATCAACCTATGGCTAATCATGTTTCATCGATAACTCACTCCACCAACATTGGTTTCCTTAAGGCAAATCCAAGACATTATTTAATCTCATTAGTAAATATTTCTGTATCTTTACAGATAAGGGCTCCTTCTAACATAGCCATTAATATATATATAAATTCCTAAATATAATATAATCAAATATCTAGTCTATAACCAAACTTTCCTGATTCTCATTATGTTTTTATTATGTGTTCAAATCATCCATATACTGCAATTGATACATCTCATATGTCATTTTGTAGCTTGCTCTCTCTCTCTCTCTCTCTCTCTCACACACACACACACAATTTGTTTTTGAAGAAACCAGAGTTTTTTTTCTGAATCATTTCTCACACTCTGAATTTTGCTAGTTGTATCTGCATGGTGTCATTTGACATGTCCCTCTTCCCCTACTTCTTCCTGAAAACTGTGAGTTAGGTCTAGAGACTTGACTACATTCAGGTGTGATTGTTTTAAAGAATGTTTCATGAACACAGACATCAGGAAGCACATCACATGTGGTTGTCTCCTTTTCGTGATGGTAGCAGCCATTACAGATCATTGCCTGAGTTGTTTCACTAGTGGCTGGAAAACAGAGATATCCTCATTCTTCATTTAGCTTGAATACTTCTTTAAAGAGGATGGTTGTTCATCAACTATTTGATTGCCATGAGGCACACTTTGCACAGAAATGGTAAAACGCTTGTTTCCTTTTATCAATTTTCCAAAGAATGAGTTCCCTAGCATCCTCAAAAGGCTTCTCCTGTTTTTACTTTTACATACCACCATGAACCCATAAATTTAAAAGCATTTTGTATATTTCAGTCTATTGTAGTCATCAGCCCCCTCTCTTTGATCATTTTTCTCCAGCTTGCTTTTTTCACTTAATATTAACAATATAACCTGTGTGAAATCACTGTGTGAAAATATAGACACACACATTACTTACTTTAACTTGTTATTATGGTTATACAGGACTCCTAATTTTTAATTTGTTTTTTAAAAGATTGTATTTATTTTTAGAGAGAGGAGAAGGGAGGGAGAAAGAGAAGGAGAGAAACATCAATGGGAGAAACACCTATTGGTTGCCTTTTGCACACCCCCAACCAGGGACCTGGTGTGCAACCCAGACCCAGGCATGTGCCTGACCAACTGGGAATTGAACCAGCAACCACCCCCTCCCCACCACCCTGGGTCTGCAGGACAAGCTCCAACCCACTGAAGCACACCAGTCAGGGCTTTAATCTGTTTTTATAATTATATAGTACTCTTTATTTTTTTCACAGCCACAATAGTATTGTCCTCCATTGGGTAGCTGTGTCATAATTTATTCAACCAGTCCTCTATTGATGCACACACAGAATGCCTCCAGTCTTTTGCCATTGCAAATACTGCTTCAGTAAATAACCTTGTGCATAACTTGAGAACATAACTTTGCAGATAAATCATGTCTTTGGGATAGATTCTTAGAAGTGGGATTGCTTGACCAAAGAATGAATGCATGTGTGACTTTTCTAGATATTGTCAAAATTCTGTGACAGGTTGCATTCCCACTAGTAATGGCCAAGAGTACTTATTTCTCCACAAACTAACTGAGAGTTTCTAATGTAAAACTTTTGAAGTTTTGCCAGTGTGAAAGCTGAGAAGTTGTATCTCAGTGTAGTTTTAATTTACATTTCTCTTATTAGAAGTAAGAGTAACTACCTTTTCACATTTCTAAAGGCTGTTTGAATTTCTTTTGTTCTAAGTTGTCAATATCTGTATTTTTCTATAGAATTGTTTGCTGTTGTTTTTTTAATTTTTAGGAGCCCTTTAAATAATATGATATTAATTGTTTATTTGTGATAGAGTTTGCAATATTTTGTCAGGTTACCATGAATGTTATTTGGAAGGAGGGCCTAGAAATGATTTTATCTTACATATTTATCAACTCATATTGCTTATGGATTTTGAATCATATGAACTATATTCTCATTCATTTCTTCACCTAGTAATTATAAAGTTTAGTTTTATAGTAAATCTCTAATACGCTTAGAATTTATCCTGGTGCATTGTATCTTTTCCACATGGTTATCCTGTTACCCTAACAATACTCAAAAACTAAAGGAATTCATCATCACCAAACCATTACAATATGAAATGTTAAAGGGACTTATTTAAGAAAAAAAAGATCAAAACTATGAACAATGAAATGGCAACAAATAACATAGTTATCAACAATTGAATCTGAAAAACAAAGAAAACAAGAACAGACAAAGTCATGGATACAGAGAGCATTTTGGAGGTTGCCAAATGGGAATCAGGTGTTGGGGAATGCCTGAAGAGCTGAGGGAATTAAGACATACAGATAGGTGGTTACAGAATAGCCGTGGGGATATACAGTACAGTACAGGAAATGGAGTAGACAAAAAACTTACACGCATGACCCATGGAGGTGAACAATGGTGGGGGGATTGCCTGAGGGAGTGGGCAATAGTGCTAGGTGGAGGTGGGCAAAGGGGTTTAAATCAGGACAACTATAATAGTATAATCAATAAATATAATTTTAAAAAATCTATCATATCAACCAAAAAAAGAATATAATCTGAATCTATTCAGGAGGAAACATCATAGAAATCCAAAATTCAGAGACGATTTTAAAATTACTGGCCCATTGCCTTCAAAATATTTAAATGAACCAAAAGCAGAAACAGAGAACAAAAGAACTATCACAGCTAAAAACAAGTGCTTCCGGGTGGCACACTGTACTGGGGGAGGGAAGACACCGTGGGGAAGGACACCGTTGGGATAATTGACAGCACTGGAATGTGGATTGTACATCAAAGTATTGTATCAACAATAAATGTCCTAAATTTGAAACTGATATTGTGGACACACATGAGAATATTCTTGTTCTTATGAAGTATCATCAGGTAAAGAGGCTTGATGTGTACCACTCTTCTCAAATGGTTCAGAAAAATATAAATGTAAATCGGTGCCTGCATACGTGCATTTCCACTTAATTATGTCCACTTTCGTGCTTTTCAGGATGTCTTGTGGTTTTCCTCAACTATGTTTCCATATTTGACATTTTCTGTTTGCTTATTTCACTATTATGAATCTGGTATTATTTCCCATTCTGTCTTTTAAAAGTTTCAATATCCCTTTTGAGTGTTGCAAATGAGAAGTTTTTCAATTATTTTGAAATTATTCTAAGACAGACATTTTCTAACTTATTTTTAGCATCTCATTATTGCCAGCTGGGTTGTAAAATTCTCAAAATAAAATATCCTGTGATTCACTTGCATTAAAAACTGTGCGTGTACGCTGTGTTTGTTGCACAGGGAGTGACTCCCAGGGACTGAACTAGTTTCAAGGAAACACATGGCAGATGACATCTGATATCTGCAGCAGGCTGTCTCTTCCACCTGAAAAATAGGGGAGAAGCCACGGAAAAACAATTTGCTCTTGGCAAAATGTAAACAAATCTTCAGTCTAATCAGTGGCATCAACTTACCTGAATATGGTAAGTTGGGAACTTACCATATTATGTGTGAACTAACTCTTAACTAAAGAGGAAGAATTTGTCAAGGTTTATCCAACTCTGTCAAGGAAAGAGAGAACTGAGTTATAAAAGGGAACAAATCTGAGGACTAAAGAAGCACCCTCTGTTGAGAGGCAGGCACCCCGAGGCCTGGGGGGAAAAAATTCTGTGTGCTCCTGATTCTCATGGCTCTTGTTCTTGCCCTACCTTTCAGAATGAAAGTACTTGCTCACTTGCAAGGTCCAGGCTCCAGCAGGGACATTTGTCACTACAAACAAACCAGTCAGCCTTATGGTGTACACACCAGTGTCTATTGAGTGTTCTGTGGGGAACACAGTCACTGGCCTGGATGGCTGAGCACGAAGCCAGCTCTGCCAGCCTTCAAGGCCTTCTTGTGGGGAGGCCTCCTCGGTGCTAATTTATGCCCCTCAAACTGAACACGAGCCATCCTGGACTTCTGAGGGAAATTGAAACCCAGAAAATCAAACTAATGTGGTTTCACCTCTGAAATTGTTGGCCTTTTTGGACCTGTAAATGGATTCCTGAGAGGAAGCCAGGTGGGCCAACTGACCCTCAGCTGAGATTCCTTAGACATGCAAGATTCCCCATCAGATGAATTCAAAGGAACTCCTGCAACAGGGCAGGTGAGAGTGCAGGACGCAAGTGATCCAGGTTCGTGCTGCCCAGAAAGAGCCCTGACGGTGAGAGCAGATTTTCTGAAGTCATTCCAACCAATGGCATTTGGGCTGCGCAACCCTTTTAAACCTCAGCAGGTAGGTGGTGGCTACTCTCCTCTAGTACAGATTTGGTAGGATCAACAGGAGCTCCGCTTCAAAGTCACAGTAATTTAAAAGTATTCTCCAGAGCAGCCCTACCAAGTCCCCTGATTTTTTTTCCTGTTCGAGGGAGGAAACCTGAAAGGATTAGGGAGCTTGTTTGACTGCCTGCCTAGAGCTTAACATTTGACACAGCCAAACAAATGGGTTTGTTACTCTAGAAACTCTCTCAGGCTAAAATTAATTTGAGAACAAAGTTGAAATCTGCTTCCAACTTACTCTTTCCTGTTAAATTTCCACTGAAAACTTTTACTTTACTTTTTATATGTCCAATATATTTCCTATTTTATTCCTTCTTAAGGTCAAAAACTTTAAGAGCTAGATTACAATAAATGATGCTGAAATTACATTAAACCTATAAAACCAAAATCTGGCTAAACCTAAGGCTTTGCTAAAATAAATAAGTGGTTTTATTAGCAAATTGCACAGCACATTTAGAAAGAGTCAAGCCTTCTATCCCATTTATTAAAGCTGGCTTTCATCTCTACCCCAACTGCCTTTTGCTCTGCCAGCTAGAAAGAAGCACCAGCTAGATTTCTAGGGCCTTACCAAGGTTCAGCAGACAATCTTGAAATCACTACACAGACTTATTATCAGGAACTTGTGTGTCCTCAGACTTGGAGATGTGTCTGTTTTGTTTTCATGCCACCTTTTCTTTCATCTTCACTAAGAGAAATAAAGAGATAGTTAGGAGATAACTTTAAGATAATAAACTTTCCCTTCAACTTATGGGTTCACTTTTCCAAAATCAGAGAGGACACAGAGTAGTTAGGAAGACCCAGTTCTACCCACAACCAGGTATCTGCCACCTGATGGCCAGAGTTCACTTGACTCTACCAATATTCCAAGACGTTGAGTAAGGAAACCAACAACAACCCCAAAGCCTCCTATTTTTCCTTTATTCTTTTTGGGGAGCAGGTTTCACAGTTTGTGCCCTGCTCCCAATCCACTTCCCTTGAATCAGGGAGTTCTGAAAGCATGTTGGTCTGCTATGTTTGATGTCAGATAGTTGGCCAACCATCGGTTTTTAGTGAGGGCCTAGTATGCGGAACAATTCTTAACCAGTGTGTTAGTAGCCTTGAGTTGCAGTTCCTGATAATTTAAGAAGGATGATATATGCACAACCAAAGGATCCCAAAAGTCTTAGAAAATATGCATATCTCTCCCTGACTCTTAAATTAGTTGGGTTTGCATCCTGGGTGCACATGAGTGAATTGCATCAATCACATACATACAGACATGCATATGGTCTTAAGCCTGAGAAATGCTTGGTTGGTCTTTGCACTAAATTTTAAGAAGAGTTCAAATTTTTATGTGTCAGTCAGAAGAGAAAACAGCTTTCCAAACACAGGAAAACACAAGCACAGAGCATGGAATTCTGAGATAGTACAACGAACTATAGCATATGGTGAGACATAGAAAAAGGTAAGACCAGAGTAAGGACAAAGTCCAGATATGAAAGATCTTGAAAACCACCTAAAGAGTTTGGAGTTTATCCTTAGGAATGGAGAATCACTGAAGGGGTTAAAGTGAGAGAGACAGGGTCAGATTTGTTCCTTGGAAAACTCACTCTAATGGCAGCATGGAGGATGGATTGGAGACTTCCAAGACTGAAGGGAGGGGCCCCAGTTAGAAAGCCGTTGAAATGATCCAGGTAAGAAATGAGGAAAGCCTGAAATAAATCAGTAGCAAAAGACATAGGAGAGACATAAAAGAGAGACTTTGAGACTATGCGCAATTCATTCACCAGTTAGGAATTGGGGTTAAAAGGAAAAGGCAGCGTCAAAGATGACTGTCAGTTTTCAGTTGGAATGACAGTGTATAGGGCAGTGTAATTTACCTGGCAGAGAATACAATAGGAAGAATGGTTTGGTTTGTGAGAAAAAAAAATGAGCTCAATTTAGGAGAGGCCAAATTTGAAACAATTGCACAATTATGAATGGGGACATCTAGAAGGTGGTTGGATAAGTGATTTTGGAGACCAGAAATAAACTCTGGGCTAGAACTATGGATGTGGGCACCATATGCATATAGGCTACAATCTAAGCCAGAGGGAGGGTGTTGAGAGGGAGTAGAAGATCTCTGTGTAGAAAAAATAAGGCAGAGAATGGAACTGAGTGTTTTCCTCACCATATTAGGGGCAAGTGAAGGAGGAGAGGCCAACACAAGAGACTGAGAACAGAATATTCACCAGCTGGAGGAAGACCAAGAGGCTCTGCTATCAAGAAAGAGTCTCTGGCATTGGCTTGCACTTTAAGAAAGCTATGGTTGACAGGCTAGAAAGGATTGGCAAGAATATTCAAAGTCATGAAAAGTAGGGATCTACAGCCAAGATTGCTTTACCCAGCAAAGCCATCATTTAGAATCAAAGGACAGATAAAGAGCTTCCCAGACAAGAAAAAAACTAAAGGAGCTCATCATCAGCAAACCATTATTATATGAAACGTTAAGGAGATTTATTTAAGAAAAAGAAGATGATCAAAATTATGAACAATAAAACAGCAAAAAAATACATATCTACCAACAATTGAATCTAAAAAACAAATTAAGCAAACGAGAAGAACAGAGAGAGAATCTTAGAGAGCATTTTGATGGTACAGGGGAATGGGTGAAAAGGTGAGTGATTAAGGAGTACAAATAGGTAGTTACAGAATAGCCATGAGGATGTAAAATACACTATAGGAAATGGAGTAGCCAAAGAATTCATATATATAATCCATGAACATGAACAATGGTGGGGGGATTGCCTGAGAGAGTAGGCCATGCTGGGTGGAGGGGAGAAAAGGGGAAAAAATCAGGAAAACTATAATAGCATAATCAATAAAATATAATTAAAAAAAAAAGAAAAATACAGTTGACAAGGTCAAATTCCACCAAGGACATAAAAAGAGCATAATGAGCATTGCTTTGGATTTAACAGGTTGAGCACAGTTCTAAAAGAGGTCTGAGTCGATCTGACCAGAAGCAAGGTGGGGAAATCAGCCTGGAGAGAGGAAAGAGATGCCCCCGAGGTTGGTGGTAAGGTTGGGGTGGGGGGAAGTGCAGAGAGGGGACATTTGTAAGTGTGAAGGTAGGAAGTTGAGGATGTTGGTGTCTGATGTGGATGGACTCAATTTGCCTGAAAGGAGCAGCTAAGGATACATGCTGAGAGAAAGGGGGACAACAGCGAGGGAGGGCACTGGGGAAAGCCTATGATGTTTAGATAAAATGTTGCAGAAAATTCCTCCCTGCCCCACACCACATCCTTGCCACCCACCCACCCCCTTCCTAATACACACAGCACAGTACCTGTTTCCTAATACGTGCTCAAAAATATTCATTTTTTTTAAGATTTATTTATTCTCATTGTTTAGTACCTACCTGGCACAAGCAAGGCACTGTGCATGAGTCAAGAGATGCAAAGATGTCATAATATTTGGAGAGGTGTAAATGCTCCCCACCCCCGAAACTTTATGAATGTAATTCTATCCATCCTTCAGGTCTCCTCTTAAATGCCACTTCCTCGCAGAGACCTGCTGTCGCTCCCAGTGTAGCTTCCTCCATTAAACATTCTCAGCACACCAGACACTTTTCTTTAGTAGCTCCTATGTAGTGATGGTTAAATTAATAGTTATAAAAATATAAAATATATAGTATAAAATATTAATTATGTAATAGTAATTTTTAATATTTATCTTCTTTCCCCACCACATTGTTAGCCTTGCAAGGTCAAGAAGCTCATTTCTTTATTCATCGCTGGGTGATCAGCACCAATAGACTGATGGGTATTTAGTCACCCAACAATTTTTCAGCCCTTTCTAAACAAGAGACATAGGGCACATAACAGACACTCATGAAATATTTTTTGAATGAATGGAGTGCTATAGGAAAGCTCATTTCTGAAGGACAAGTCTAGTGAGCAAATAATCTATAGTCACAATTTTGCTGTGCTACAGACTACTTGCTGAAGGGATTCCAAGTACGAGGCACTCAGGAGGGTAGATTTAAATGAAGAACACTAACTTTTGACAGAAGTGATGAAAAATAATGAATATGGATTAGAACTGATGTTTGAGGGGTGGGTGGCCCACAAAAGGAAATGTTATTACTAGAACCAATTTTTCCAGGATTCACAGGTGGGATCCAGCTATATACTACAGCACTTTCAGTAAGAAAAGGAATAAAATTTCTTACCTTAATTGAACCATGAATACTACTTCTGTTCTACTTCAAACCATAAACCAATATATGACTCCAGCAATTCTAAGATAAAAGACTATAACTTGCAGTACAATTCTAACAAAAGAAATGCAAGTACACCATTCAATCTCTCAGATTCAGTTACAGTTTAGAAATAAAAACTAGCTCTATGTTACTCCTCTGGAAAAATGATGAGACCATCCCACCATGAAGAGCAAAATGATAAACATTACAGCCCAGCAAGCTCAGAGTTGTCTACCATGAACTTGAGAACATTTTCTTGGCACTTTTAGACTGCTTAAACTAAATGGAGCGTAAAAAGGGCTTACCCATTTTTTTAAATTCCATTCACCCTCTTAAGAAGACCAATGAGTCTTTGAATAACTAAACAGTGAGTCTGGCATCATACTTGATCCTAGAAAATTTTACACTGTTGAACTGGGTGGCCTTCAACAGCGGAGACACAAAAACCCTTTCCAACAGCACCTCTTTGCAAATAAATTACTCTTGCAAACAGATTGTATAAACCAGGAGGTATCCAGTCACAAAACCATGGGCTTACAGTGGCTTCCTTCACCCTGGCCACATGCGCCCAGCTCCAGTCTCCCTAACTTTCTGACCTTGCCCATTTGTCTACTGTAAAAGAAAAAAATCATTATTTTCATCTCCTGTCCCTAGCCCCTTATAAAAATCATAACAAACAAACTAAAAACTAATTAAAGGAAAATCTAAATAAAGGAAAAGTGTTAAGCAAGTATTCACCAATATGGCCATACCAGTTTTTAAAAGGCTGAAATATTTCCAAACCACCTAAGTGCCCCCTCTCTCCCCAGTGATCCACAATCTAGCAAACACAGGGCTGATGCTGGCGCCTACAGAGGCACCCACCCTGACTGGTCAGTGCCTGCCTGCACTGACACAGGACGAAGGTCAAGGTAGAGAAGGAGGCAGGGAGGGAGACGGAGACAGAGATGGACATATATACAGCCATATAATCATCCTTGAAAATAGGCAAACTGCATTCATTCTTTCTCCAGCACCTATTCCCGGATTGCCTTTAGGGTCGCCATAGTTTTCTCTAACCCCTGGGAAGATGGGTTAATTTCACAGCTAAAGAAATTAAGAAACCAACATTTAAATAACCCCATATTTCTATAGAGATAGAGTGCAGCAAAGCTGGCACAAAAGAAGTGTATTGTAATAATAACCCAACTTGTACTTTGCTTTCATTATGAATTTGAAAGATTTTATCCCCAAAGAAAATCTTCTCATGGACTTCATCAAAGGGTTGCAATCCAACGATACCAAAGAAACTTCAGCTTCTGCTTGAGGACTGAGGCATGCCAAAAGAAGCTTTTTTTTAAAAGTGGAAAATGTATTCCTGATCAATGTCTAAATGAGTCAAAGCATTTCTATTGTCAGGATCATTCTTTCCAAGTTCATGTCCAGAAAGGCACATGCCCATGGGAGGGAGCACCATCAGACTCTCATGAACAGCACACACAAATGCTGTGGTCCATTTGCTGTGTCAGTCTTCCTGGTCCCGTGAAGTCCCCTGAGAGCTCATGTCGCTAGCTAGCCTCTTCCCAACTCTAAGGTGTCTCCATTACCACCCAGATTATGCCCTGCTGCTCTTTAAAAATGTCTCTCGTGTTCTGCTAAAAGTTCCCAGAAATTCCCTTTCCTATTCCTTTTCTCTGGGCGTTTACAGTTTCTAAATGAGCCAGCATACTTATCAACACTTTTCCCCAGTAAAAAGCAACCCATGAAAATTTTGGGAACATGAGGCTGAATGTTAACAAACGAATGAGTTCCCTTGGAGCAAAGGACATCCCGCTGCTCATGAACTCCTGCCAAGTTTTACACTATCCACCAGCTGATCAGTGGCGTGCGGCTGGAGCTGGGTGGTCTTTGTGGAGCTTAAACTGACAGAAGGCTGGGTTGAGAGCCAGGGGTAGCCCCTTACTTAACATTTAATGAATGAGCTCATTTACATGGTGCTACAGTCTAAATGTTTGTGTCCCCCAAAATTCACATGTTGGAATCCTAACCTAATGTGATGGTGTTAGGAGGTAGATTATGCTATGTTAAGTTATGAGGGTAGAGCCCTCATGAATGGGATTAGTGCCCTTATAAAAGTGATCTCACAGGACCTTTGGCCATGTGAGGATCCAATGAGAGACCTGCAACCCAGAAGAGGGCCCATCCAACCATGCTGGCATCCTGGTCTTAGACTTCCAGCCTCCAGAACTGTGAGAAATAAATATCTGTTGTTTATAAGCCATCTCACCTGTAGCATTTTGTTACATCAGCCTAAATGGACTAAAACACATGAGGACATAGGGATCCTGTGAGAAGAAAGTCATCCTGTATTAAGAATTTGGAAGACAGCCCTAACTGGTATAGCTCACTGGATTGAATGCAGGCCTGTGAACCAAAGGGTCACCAGTTCGATTCCCAGTCAGGGTACATGCCTGGGTTGCAGGTTAGGTCCCCAGTAAGGAGTGCATGAGAGGCAACCACACATTGATGTTTCTCCCCCTTTCTTTCCCCTCCCTTTCCTCTCTCTCTAAAGATAAATAAATAAAATCTAAAAAAAAATTTTTTTTAAGAATTTTGAAGGTGGATGAAGATGATGAGGACAATGGAGGGAAGGCCCCATAAGAGTCCTAAGGAGGGGAGGACTATCTCCCTTTTCTAAGGTAGCTCTGGAGCTGCAGTGAAGAGTGGGGAGCTCAGTGACACTTTGGGGTGGATGACCCAGCAACAGGACAGGGACAAGTTCCCTCCCTCAGCTACCCTGTGAGCAGACTAAAAGAAGAAAAATGTGAGGAGCCTGAGTCCCACAAGCAGAGAAAAACTTGCCTAGGGCTCCCAGAAATAACTGAGAAGAGTTTATGGAGGAGCTGTGGTCCCTCTGAGCAGATGCAAGCAGGAACTGGATGATGTAGATTCTGGCTGTTTCTTGACCAACGCATGCCAGAGCAGGTGAGGCCTGGGACATCACTCCAAGTTTCACTCACCATTCATTCCAAGGTTAAGATGCACTGTCATTATTTCTAGCCATCTTCTGTGAAGCAGAGATGTGGAAAGGCCTAGCACAGACTAATTTTCTAAGACTGGGCCCAAAATGAAGTTCCCATTCCAGGTAAGTCATTGGTCCAAATATACATGGATCATCTGTGCGGAAGACAGGAGAGAAATAGCAGGACCAGTCATGAGAGTCTGATGGTGTCCCCTCCCATAGGCCTGTGCCTTTCTGGACATGAACTTGGAAAGAATGTTCCAGACTATGGAAATGATTTGACTTGCCTGGACTTTGGTGTCAGGGATACCTTTTCCCCTTCATTTAGACCAGTGTTCCTAAACTTGTTTTCATTATTGCCTCCTCAAGGAGCCTTTTAAAACTTTTTTATTTCCAATAGCCCTTCCCAATGAAATTTTAGTGCCACAGATATACTGCCCTGTACGGATATCTATACTTCCTATTTTTTTAAAGGGTAACATTTTTTTGCCCCCGAAGAACAATTTGTGCCCCTGGACAGTAATGTTGCTTTCACTGAGAATGTTTTAACAGCATATGCATCTTGAGACCTAAACCCCAAAGCCCTCGGCCTGTCTGAGCCAGCAGCACGTGCACGCACCAACAAGGGTCTGAGATGCTCCCTCATGCCCACAGCTGAGATGCCAACCGCATATATTCCCCAGCACCATGACTTAGGATTCATACTCCCCAAACTATGGGCTGCTTGCTGCTTAGCATATACCCAGATGACATCAGCTTTGGCTTTGAGAATCCCATGGGCCTTCTCAAATACAATCCATTACTACTTAATAACGTAGTTAGATATGTCCTGAGCTTCTCCAGAACACAGCAGTCTAATCACCTTTTCCCCTAAGAATTGAAAAATCAAACTTCCCCTTTTGTACCAGATGTGTTTTTATACAAAATAGTCTCTCCATATAAAGTTCTTAAAATTTTCCAAATTCCAAGCTATTTTTCATAATCTATACCAACCACCCAGTCACCCGGCAGAAATGGAAGTTCATGCTAATTTTTTTCTGCCTCCTGCTCACCACTCAAAAAAATAAATAAATAAAGCCAACATGTACTTTTTCTTGCTATGGGCTCTTTAAAAAAGTCCTCAAAACATGAATTTTTAAATGGAGGAGGTGTTTCCCAATTATATTAAGCAGAAGGAATCATTAAGCAGGCACCTACCACTCTGGGGGAAAGTCCACACATTCGGCTCTAGTCATCATAAAAAAGAAGTATCCTAAACAGAGCCTTTATGCTGCACCGTGGCACCTTCAGCCTTCATTTAGTGGTCTCGCCTTCTCAGTAAGTCTACTCCAAGGCTGCTGATAGCATCCAATTAATCAGCCGGGTATTAGACTTTGTGATGCAGAGCAATGAAGTGCTAACGAGGACCACGTGTGGCTGTGAATGGCCTCCATGTGACCAGCAGAGCCTGCCAAATGGGAGAAAATGCTCAAGATGGAGCTATTAGGAGCTTTAGAGAGCAACCCTGAGCAGAAATACTGTGTGTGTTTGAGCTCACCAACGGCCTCAGAAAGAGTCAAAACGGAACTTTGATGTTGTGTGTCAATTCAATTCCAAAACGGGTTGTTTCCAAATATTTCTGGAGGGTCCATGATTCATTCATAATGGCAATTGTGGCTCCATTACCCTTCAACAAATAACCACCTAAATTAACTTATTTCATTAAGAAGAGTGAGGGCATTGGAAAAATAAACATATCTGAATTATGCCACACTTTGCCCTTCCTACCTCAACTCCTCATGCAGAATTTGTAATTTGCTAACATACATGAAATAGGCTTTGAAAAATTTTCATGCAAGGCCAACTTCAACCATTAACCAAACCTTAAGATTCACATATTCTCACATTTTGCATTTTCATCAGTAACATATCAACCTGACACCAACTGTCTGTTGATTTTAATGGCACGTTAGAATTTTGAAGTCAACATTTCATAGCCAGGGCTCTCCCTGGAGTTGCCTGGAGAGATTTGGAGCATGGACATACTGACTGCCATACCTGGTAAGGCTGCTTAAACACGGTCGGGAGATGGACTCTGGAATCCTTATTTTCAAATACCTGACCCACCATTTGGTTTGCACATAGGTTTAGGAATAGGTGCACTATTCTTATAGGACTGCCCAACCCACGGCCCATGGGCTGCATGCAGCCCAGGATGGCTATGAATTCAGTCCAACACAAAATCATGAATTTACTTAAAACCTTTTTTTTTGGCTCATCAGTTTTCATTAGTGTTTGTGTATTTAATGTGTGGCCCGAGAAAACTCTTCTTCCAGTGTGGCCCAAAGATGCCAAAAGGTTGGACACCCCTGTTTAAAACAAGATTCAATTAGAATTTTTTATTTGCATACAATTTTAAGATGTTGTATTTCATTTTATTTGTATACCATTTTAAATCTGTCTGTTATGTAGAGTGAGGTAAATGTGCTCCGAGAATGGGGTGGTCCTTTTCTGAGGTGAACATTTGTGGTTGTCTACATTCTGATTAGGATCACTGCATAAAAAACACCCCAAAATTAGGGATGTAAAGCAACCATTCATTTATATCAGGAAGTCAGACAGGGCACAGTGGGAATGCTTCATCCTTTAGCCTCATTTGGGAAACTCAAAGGCTGACAGTGACTTGACCACTAGGGACAGAGTTACCTCTCACATGCCCAGCACCTGGGCTGGGATGACCTGAATGTGAGCTCAGCTGGGTCTGTCACCAGAGCACCTCACATGGCCTTGCTGTGAGATCAGGCTTCCCCATGACATGGTGGCCTTGGGACAGCCACCTTCTTACTCACAACAGTGTGAGTGCTCCAGACAATGTGGAAACTCCATTGCTTGTATGATCACCTTCGCACCACTTCTGTTTAATTGCCCAAATTTAAAAAAAAAAAAAAAAAGCACCTGATGGATGAATGTCAAGCACTGCCTATAACCTCACAGGGAAGGGCTTTTGGATTGAGCTGCAGTTTGCAGAGTTTCCCCGTCTCTGCCCTGGCTTGGCTTGAAGCAGGCTGTCGGTAGAGACTTCCCCCTCACGTTACTGACACACAGGCAGAGACGAACATGTGCGCACATAGAAATTCTGTGATGTCTATCAAATTATGGAGGGCATACAGTCAGCCATCCCACTGAGGTGGGAATGAGGAAGCAAAAAGGACAAGCCTGTGGGAAGAAGAAAAATGGCCTTTTCACACTTGCACTCAATGTTCACCTTCCTGTATGGTGGTCTCTTAGATCAATGCCTGTATTGTGACTGCACATTTCCACAGCAATTCAGAGTTTTCAGAGAGCCTTTCCACGCAGTTTCTCATTTAGAATTCACAGGTAGCAATTCCCAAAGTGGGTACAGAGGAAAGGCAGGCTTTCATAGCTCCATTTTTCAGGAGTGACACCAGAGAGTGGAAGACGCGAAGTGGTTTGTTTGCAGTCACACTGCCTGTACGCGCAGAGCCAAGGCTCGCAGCCAGAGTAAGTGGGGTCCACACGTCACTCCATGGGGGACGTCTGATTGTCTTCACTAATCATGCAACAGAGTCTCTGCTGTGCTACTGAAAGCGTCTCAGCTATCAGCTCAAAAGTGTTGTTTATTTATATGTATCATTAGCTGACACTTATTGTTTATTATACATCTGGTACGTTTGTATGCATTTTTCATGTACACTCTCTCTTGGTTACAAAGCTTGTCTGTTATGTGCCAAGCCATACATACAAGGTGGATAAATAGGGAATACAATCCTTAAGACAGAAAATTGTGGTAGGTTATACATAATTTTTCACAAGGTAACTTTGGTTTACATCATCTAGAAGCTCCAGGTAAATGGAAAAAAGACAAAGAGTTGAATGAAGTGGTTATAAGTGAAACAAAAACACACCCCTTCACTTTCTCCCTCTTTTCCCACTTGACCCACATTCTTTGACCCTATATCATGGTTCCTACCAAATTCATATAATTTTCTTGCTAAAAGTATCTACTGCAACATCCTAAGAATGAATAAGCATCCTGAGTAGATGAATTCGAATAGCAGATGAAAAGGAAAAGCCTTAAATCTGGAAGAGAAGATTAAGACAACAAAGCAGGAAGAAAGGAAGACGACAGCTGGAGATACCATGAGATCCAGTGGCCTAAGGAGATCAACATGAGCACCATCGGTGACGATGCATCAGATCCCAAAGCTGTTTAGCAGGGAGAACAGCGAGGGCTGCAGAGTCCTGGAACAAGTCTGAGGACACGACCAGTCATGGTGCTGATGCTGATGTGGACAGCCCTGTCGACATCAAAGCTGCCATGTGCTGTCACTGGGCATGGGGTGCCTGCATGGACCGACGACTGGGCCTCCAGTGCTGAGCAGAGCAGCCAGCTCTCTGCGGCCCCCCACCTGACGGGGAACCATACGCACAGGAAAGGAGGAATTTCCATTTTATGTTAATGCGGAAGGGAAACAGGATAAACAAACCACAACATCTTTGGTGCCATGACACTGGACCCTACTCTCCCCTCCCTTCCCTCTCTCCTCTGTAACTCAGAAGCTCCACAGTTCTGTCCACGACTCCACCAAGCAAAACCCATGCTTTCTGCAAGGGGAGGGGATCTGTGTACCATAGTATTTCTAAAATTTATTAGGGATTTAAGATGTTTAAAATTTTTATTAGGTTTTCAGGAAAGTATTCTGTACTAGAATATACAAGTGTTGAATGTTCCACCCAATTCTATTTTTCCCATAAGCCCCATCATTTTTATTGCATGAAATTCTATAATGCCTCAAGTTTAGAAGACATATATTACATTGAGGAGAAACAACTGTGTTATCTCATTTGACCTTTTTATTTTCCCTACCTTACAAGAGAAAACTCTGAACACTGTGTGTGGTTTTCATTAGACATTAAAATCCTACATCTTGGGTATCTACTCTCAACCTGTGTCTCTTTCTTTCTTCTAACAGAATGTTTGCCAAGTTGTTCCACTACTCAAAAGCCTTTCCCTAGGATACCATGCTGGAAAAAGTCACGAATAAAAAAGAAGCTCCCAGAGTGTGGAATAAAGGTACTTTGCTCGACATCCAAATGGAAACTGGTTTTTAGTATTTAGGTCAAAAGTTCACCCCCTAAAAAAGTTCTCAAAAGAAGTTCTTAAGGCCAAAAGAAAGAAACAGAGGGACTTCTAAGAAATAGACCCTAGAGGGGAAAAAAATCCGACTGGAAATCTGAATTAATGCAGGCAGTTTTCCCAAAGTGATTGGTAACGACTGCATTACTTTCCCCAAGGTCAGCAACAGAATAGGAATTAGGAAGACCAACATGGAACCTTCTCTACCCCTTTTAAATATTGTGTTTCTGTTGCTTGGAATGTTCATATTTTTGCATCTGACTGTTCTCCTTGCTATATTTCACACCCCCTCTGGCTTCACATCAGAAGGACAAGGTCACTATTTGTTTATAGTGGAATAGGGGTGTGATGGTGAATAATACAGATGTATATTTTACTTGGAACAAATGCAGTTCACCTTTCTTCTCTGAGCAAATTCAAATCTTAAGAGAGACTCTGGTGTATAAGCCTTAAAAAGAAGGCCTTCCTTGTGTGTTCAAAACATATTTTATCAAACCACAAGATCCTCTTGTTTCAAGCTAGAAGAACCTACAAAGAAAAAAGACAGTTTCTGTAAGACACTTGTAGGATTTTCAGTTTGTTTTGGAGAGTTGTTATTTCTTTTGGGGTAAATTTTAAATGTTAACAGAAGAAAAACAAGTTATGTTGATGAAATGGGGGGTGAGGGGTTTAAATGAATGACTTCAAATAAGTGCCTCTGTAATACCCTGGAATAGTACATTTTCTCAGGCCCTTTGCTTGGGGTTTTTAAGAAGGACTTGGAATAGTGTTTCTACATTAAAGTAGAATGCTAACTCCAAGATGAGGAGGGTCAATTCTATTGAGCTTTGGAACTGAGACAGGACAGAACCAACCTTACTGCACACAACAGATTGTCTTCCATTTGGAAATAGGCAGGAACTAAAGATACAGAACATAAAACTTTCCATTGGGTCCCTATTTTCCTTCTTTTGTGGCCACATGTGTCTGTCTAATCTTGACCACAGAATCAGAACGTTGAAAAGACTTTGAGAGTTCATCGAATCCACATCCAACCTTATGGGAAGACCTCCCACTAAACCTCCAGACACATGGGGACTTATCCTGTTTTTAAAGACCTCCATGAAGTCTTTGCAAAAAGTGTTCACACACCAGCTCTCCTGCCAGCAGTCTACTTGGCTTGTTGAATTTGCATTGTCCCCACCTCCATTAATCAATCCCACCCCAGCAAATAGGAACAGTCCCATTGTCTCCACTCTCAACATTCCAACATCTGCCCACATTTACGTGTGTGGTGTTGCTCAGCTCTGGCCGCCATGCCAACAGAGTCCTGTTCTAATCCCTGTCAGGACCCAGGCACAGGTGTGGGTCTCAGTCAGCCAGCCCCCCTCCTGCATTCATTCCTCCCCATGGCCACGGGCAGCCTTCAGCTTCTGAGAGGCCAGCATGAGGGAAGGCAAATTCCTACACACTTGTGAGCTTTAAAGTGTTTTATTCTTCACGAGGAAAAAAAGATTCACAGATCATCTATTAGAGAGGCTTCCTAGGACACCTGATATGAAATTCTTTCTTTTTTAATAGTGGATTGATTATTTAGCTATCCCAAATCAAACTCCCAATAAAGCCTCAAGGTTTACAGAGTCAACTTGTAATGAAATTCCTAGAGCAGGGGAGTAAATTTTTTTCCTCATTAATATGAAAGAATTGGAGGTGTCAGAAATAGCCTCAGGACTAAAGAAACAGGCACTAACCATGATGTTTCCCAGGAAATGTTTGTGGCCAGAAACTTGAATAAGGAGTGGAGCACACTCAGTAAGCTGGAGGGGAATGTCTGCTTTTCCTCTCCACATTTTATCACTCTGATCCAGCGCAGTTCCTGAAAATGCCTTTCCTCCATTCCCCTGGCAATGCCCTAAGTATTCCCCTGTGGTGGTCATCAAATGGCCTGAGAGAAAGACATGGGGGGTCAGCAGTAGCATCGTCAGAGCAGCCTGGGTCCCGGGAGAAGAAGAGGGTGATCTCGGTACCTTTCCAGCCCTTAGCCGACCACCCTGGAGCTGGGTGGAAGGGCCATCACCCACCGTGGGGGGCTAAGTCCTGTTCCATCATCTGCCTCTGCTGCAGCACCAGAAGCAGAGAGGCTTTGGGAGGTGCAAAGAGGAGGAGTCCCAGGTCGCTGGTGTGATCATCCACTCCAGTCCACAATGACAACCACGAGAGAAAGCCAGGGCCCAGCTGGAAATGAAGAGACCTTCAGGATCAAATTCTTCTCAGGCACACAGATTTTCAAAACCCAGGCCCTCACACCAGGACTGTATTCCAGAGACTTGGATGAACCAGCCACACCCCTGCAGATCAGGCCGCTTGCTTCCCTTAACTCCCTGCTTGCTATACACTCTTTCTGAAGGCCTCGCTTGAGCCGAAATCAGATTTTGATATTTATGAGCTATGAAATAATTATGAAATGTCCCCCTTCATTTATCATAATCATCTTTCAACCTCCCTTACTTGTGTTTCCACATTCACTAAGAAATCACATCCAAGTTCCTACGACCCCTAATAGCTCAGATGACCTTAAACTGACATGAGAATTTGGACCACTTTAAATCAGTGTTCCCAAAGCTCAGGTCATCCTTTCTCTTGCCAGGTGATTTTCCCAAACTAAATAAGAACATTTTTTACATGGCATACAGATTGCTTATACAACCTACCTTCATGTGACTTTTAAAGAAAGCACATGAATTACACCATCGTAAACCTTTCTCATTTCAGGTTTGTAGTTGTAGTGTCATAAATACCAGACTTGATCATATTTGCTTCATAATCCAGATGTCACTGTCTTCCAGTTAGAACCAAATGATTTTTTGGAAGGGTTGCAGCGCCCCCTGCTGGCTTGCTTTGCAGATTGACTTTTTAGAAGGTGGAAGTCTGAGTATGTAGCACTTTGATGCTGAAATACCATGTAGTTAAGAGGGGAAATGAGGTTTTGAATGTGATGTTCTTCATTTCCTCAGCAACGCGCACTGAAGCAAAGAGAGGCTCACATTTCTTCCATTATTATTTCTAGTATTTAATATAGCCAGCCACATTAGAACTGATGACATTTCGATGGCATTACTCCCCATTACTAATGGTGTGAGACCACACTATGAGAGGGTTCTACTCTTTCCACTCTGTGTAATTCTCCCACCCCGGACAACAGACCAGCACCACTGGCAATCTATGAGGTGTCCCCCAGGAGCCACAGCGGGACGAGGAGAGCCCACTTGAGATGACAGACCCTAATTCCATGCCACTCTTCTTGCTGTTCCAGAGACCCATGAAGAGTCTGAGTCTGCAGTAAGAGATCCCTGCTCACCACACATATTACAGATAATCAGTCCTGACTTGAAAGCATCTGCCAAGTTCTATCGTCCCCAACCATGTATGAACAACAGCATTTCTATGGACTCAGAAAACCAAGAACCCCGCCAGGTGACTGGAGGGTCTGGCAGAGTACCAGTGCCGTCATTCATTGCTCAACAAAAATATCATTGTGTTCACACATTGTTTAGTCCTTACATTGTGCTGGAGCCACGTAGGCATCAGGGAGACAATGGTGAAAAAGAAAAAACTATCTTTAATAGAGCTTGTTATCTAGGATAAAAAATAGGCAACATACAAATCATCCCAAAAATGTATTACAGACCATGATGAATGACATGAAATGAATGTACACAGTGCCATCAGGGCATATAAAGTCTAAGGGGGGGACAATACTTCTGAGGAAGTGACATTAGTCCTGAGAGCAAGAAGAGGAATGGGTGTGACTGCGGTTGCGGGTGGGTGAGTATTCCAGGCAGAACAAGGAGCTACCAGGCAGAGAGGGTCCACTCAATGAATGCCAATCTGCCATAGGTAGCCCTGCTTTCATGACATTATTTGTATAAAACTGACTCCAAAAAAATTATAAAAGTGAATAAACCTTTCCCAGCAATTGACCAAATTCCTGCAGCCAATCAAGTCAGCAGCTTCTGTCTCGGGAAATGAGAGAGCAGAGGCCAAGCCTTCTACCCAGTGGGCATTCTGCTCATTGTAGAGTCTACCTGCTAGGAGGTCTGGATCCCACAGAGCTCTTTGCTTTGCCTTTGCATGCTCGTAGCATCTCGAACTGTGTACCGGGTGTCAGAATTTTCTCTCATGTGAATACCATCCACTCACCTGGCTCTCTCAACCTCCCAGACGCCAGGCAGTCTTTCCATAATTAACAGTGACTTCATACTGAGAAGTCCTAGAATCTATCCTGGTGTTCTTTGACAATGCCTCCGACAGGTGATCTACAACAGTATTTTTATTTCTGCCATTTTAACAAACACTCATTTAGAACTTACTATGAGCCTAGTAAATTCTAAGTGCTTCACAAATAGTAACTCATTTAATCCTCATGATAATCGTACAAGGTACTTAGTAACACTATCTGCACGTTACAAATGGAGAAACTGAGGCCCCAAGAAGATAAGCAACTTTCCTGGAGTCATTCAGCCAATACGTGGCCAAGCCACAATTTGGCTTCCAGAAACCAAGCTCAAAAACATTACTCCAGTCAGCTTCCTTAGCAAAATGAAGGTCACTCAACCAACAGCCCTTTTTTTATCTAGTTGTAAAGGCTATGGCTCAGCCCTGGCTGGTGTGGTTCAGTGGATTGGGTGTCAGACTGTGAACAAAAGGGTCGCTGGTTCAATTCCCAGGCAGGGCACATGCCTGGGTTGCAGGCTAGGTTCCCCCTGGTGCAGGGTGTGTGAGAGGCAACCACACATTGATGCTTCTCTCCCTCTTTCTCCATCCCTTCCCCTCTCTCTACAAATAAGTAAAATCTTTTTAAAAACAAAAACATGGCTCAGAAGGGTAGAATCCCATCCATCCTACCTCCTCAACATATCTCAGATCCTCCCTCTGCTCTCCCCGCCGCTGGTTCCAGCGCCAGCCCAGTTCCGTTCACTCCAGGGGGACCCACCATCTCATCTGGTCTCCGCCCCTTCTGGGCTGCACTCCACACCACAGCATTCCAGAAACAAAGGTTTGCTCTGTTTGTTACCTGCCCTATACCACCACTGCCTACGGATGGGTGTTAACCCTCATGCAGCGTCCTCCAGGATTTGCTCCTGGTCTACTTTTGTGACTGCATTCCCCAAACCTCCACCCCACTCCCAGCCCCAGCTTGCTCCTCCAGCACCACTGCCCACTGCCTTTCCTCAGGGGTCCGCACGCTCTAGTCCTTCCACTTTGTAAGCTGGTCCTCCTACTGGAAGCACCTCCTCATCTTCCCATTCCTTCAATGCTCAGGTGACAACTCCCCTGCCAGGCCTCCCCAACACCTGCATTCCCGCCCCCCGCCCCCACAGAACCTTTCTTTGTGCGGAAGCACTGGTGCCAGGGTGGGGGCCTGAGTGAGGAGAATGAGGCGCCTGATCTGGGAAAAATGTAAGAGGGTGACCAAACATTCAGTAATAGAGATAAATATTTTTATTTTGAGAAAATAGACACAACATAAGATTTGCTACTTTAACTGTTTGAAGTGTACAGTTCAGTGGTACAGTCACAGTGTTGTACAGCCACCACCACGATCCACTTCCAGAAGTTTTCCTCTTCCCCACAGAGCCTCTGCTCCACCAAACAGTAACCCCTCTGTTTCCTGCCCACAACCGGTGGTCTGCTCTGTCATACTTTTCGTCTGCAGATGGCGTCTCCACCAGGTACCTCACCTAGGTGGGACAGATCCTATAGCACCGGTCTTCCTGTGACTGGCTTGTTTCACCCAGCATCGCAAAGATAAATAAATATTTAAATGCAATGCTTTTAACCATTGAAATTAATGCAAAAAAATCCAGGATGAACAAAACATGAAAATTTTAGATAATGATAGAAGCTGTGTCATTGATTTTTCCTTTTGCTTTGGGTTACAATATGGCTTAGCACCAATCCTGCCTTTGTAGATAATTTTGATATTTTGTTTGTCATGGATATTTTTGCATTAGTTTTGATTTTCTTAATGTTGCAGTAAGTTTTTACTTATCCTGATTACTGGTGCTCCCCTACGTTTTGTGCTCAAGGCAAATACCTCACACGTCAGATCCTAGGCCCAGCTCTGGGGGTGCCAAACTCCATCTTTATACCACCCCAATTAAGCAGACAACCAGAGTAAGAAATAAGATGTTTGCCTGTAAATACAGCTTATAGGTCCCCCTGTAGCCGTCGCCACCCCCACCCAGGAGGCCACTGTCCGGGAGCCCCCCTCACACCCCTGAGCCACACCCTGCACACAGCTCAGCCTGCACACCCTGCTGCACAGACCGTTCACCTTCCACCTCCCCACCTGCCCAGTCTGTGAGCTCTACGAGGGCCGAGGCAGAGTCTTTTCCACCTTTGTCCCCACACTGCCTTCTTTGCACAGTACTGGGTTCATAGAAGACACTTAATAATTGTTCAATGAAGAGCCCCTTACCTCCTTTTTCCACCATTAATAAGTACTTCAAAGTAGCTAAATGACACTTTGTCTTGATCTAGTTTAGTTCCAATAACCCATAGAAGAGTGTTATGTATTACATAATATGTATAAAATATAGAGTATAATATACAATTATGGGATTAGTTCCATAACCTATATAGGCCCACGCTAAAGGGCCTAGAAAGCCCTAAGTTTGGCATGTCTAGGGAGAGACTATTTCAGGGTTACCGGGTCTCCTACTTGCTCTTGGTCCTCCCGACCAGGGTCAGCCCCCTCTGCTCCTCGGGCTGCCCTCCCCACCACTATCTCTGGGGGCTGCTGTGCCACAGCCGAGGACTGTGGGAGTAGGGTTTGCTTCTGGCTTTCCAAGGCACTGATTCCACCTCTCTCTCTACCTCTGTCTCTGCCTAACCGGACACCTGTCTGCAGGCTGCCCTGGCACTGTGGGCTGCCTCACTCCCGGCTTACATTCCTTCTGTGCCTCCAGTAGGAGTGCTTGCCCCTGTTTGGTCTTCTGGCCTCATTCCCTGTGTTGTGGCCACAGTTCTGACATTGCCTTGAAGTCCCCAGCGCCAGCCTATGGCCAGCATCCCTGGATTCCAGGTCCTGGCACTGTAAGTTACAGACTTCTCACATTTGAATTTAGTTTGGACCCCATCATCTCAACTGAGATTTTATTTCTTATTTGATGCCAATAGAAAATAGGGTTTTCACATTCTTAAGTGCCTAAAATTGTTCATCTGGCTCTGTATCTAGAGGTCTTTAAAACAAAAACAAACAACATAACATCCAAAATGTCAGCTCCTGAATTTATCACCCACCTCAGGGTCAAACATCCCCGCCCTAATGAAGTTTGTTTCGCCAATGGGAGTTTTGCTTGGATCAATTTTGCTATAGCTGTTGAATCACTTAACTTTATAACTAGAAAATTTCTTCCTCTCTTTCAAGATGCCCACTGTTTCTAAAGTTGCTCCTTCTCTCCTATCTCCATAAACAGTGTTCAGTCATTTTGCACAATTCAGATCAACTGACCCAAGAGATGTGACAAGCAAGGCACCCAGGTGTGATGAGATGGCAACACCACCTCGTAACTGCTGTGTCACTTTTTCACAATACTCTAAAACTAAGTGTGTGCTGAAACCAGTCCAATAGCCCTTTCCAATTTGATCAATGCCAACATTAACAAATACAGACCAAAAACTGGAAGAAGAAATGGAAGAATTCAAGGAAGATGGAACATCCAAAGTCATCTTGAGACTACAGGAGAACAGCTAAGTCATGAATTTTAGTCATGAAATAAATGCTCTTAAGCATTCATAAAAGTATAAAGGTAAAAATACTGTGGTTCCCTCAGGGCATAATTCAGGCACTTGTAGGTACATGTACTTCATAGTATCAAGCCAATCTCTTCCTTTATGTACAATATTATTATAAACAATGAAACTAATTTTCATTTGTGCCTTGTGGAATTAGGCTTCTTTAATACACCCATCTTGGATGACTCAAATAAACACACAATGATAAAGTTATTATTATGTTATTATGTTTATGTATACACACTGTATATGTTTGCCAGGCCTGCCATTACAGTGTCACAAACTGGGCAGCTTGAACAACAGAAGTTTATCATCTTACAGTGTTTGAAGCTACAAGACCAAGTTCAAGGTATCAACAAGGTCAGAGCCTTCTGACTGCTATGAGGGAAGGATCTGCTCCAGGCCCTCTCATTGCTAGTAGATGACTGTTGGGAACTGCCCTGCCTGGTTTCAGAAGCTGTAACCCCACCAAGGCTAAGGCTGAGGGAGCAACCTTGAATGGTAAGCCACCAAGGAGACAAAAGCTTATCTCCCGGGCAGGAGCACCACTTCTGCTCCTTTTACTTCACCCTGCCTGGCCCCCAATGCTTGGTTGGTTAGCCAATGACGGGTAAGATTCCCCAAAGCAGGGAATGACCTAAGACAGGTACGATCACATGGGAGGCACCCAAGGAAGGACTTTGGGGGCTACAGCAAAAGGGGGTGATGGACCCTCACCCCTCAGCTTTGACATAGCCTGAGTCCTCATTGTCTGTGAGAAAATCTCCTAATCTCTTGGCTGGCTTACTTCCCTTGCTCCACCTAAGCCTCAAACAATGACAGAGGGTGGTGCAGTCCTGTGCTGGGAAGGGCGGCTTCCCCAGGTGATCAGGCCTAAGAAAGAATATGTAAAATCCTGTGAAATCTGCTTTGTTTAGAGTGCTCTCAATTAAATGATAAGGGTCCAAGGAAGAAGTAAGTTTGTTCCTCAAAGTTTTTACAGCTCTTTAGCTATCTGACCCTGACTCAAAATAGACCCTCAGAGTCCTTTGTTATCTATTGTTTGATCCTTATTTCCTGGCAATGACTAATGAGCTTTACCTGAATTACTGTGTAAACAAACCCAATAAAAGGCCATTGAGGAAAAGGCTCTTGGCCCTTCTCCTTTGAGAAATTAGCCACCTTTCCTCCCCAAGCAGATCATATCTTGGTAGACTT
Source organism: Tonatia bakeri (assembly GCA_004024845.1). Classification (NCBI taxonomy): domain Eukaryota; kingdom Metazoa; phylum Chordata; class Mammalia; order Chiroptera; family Phyllostomidae; genus Tonatia; species Tonatia bakeri. The sequence continues at coordinate 79,777 of PVIA01006459.1, forward strand.
ATTCTCATCCGTGGTGGCCGGGGATGCCCTGAGGGCAGAGCCCCCCCCCCCATATGGCCAGGGTGCTCTCCCCTAGGGAGGGTGGCCGAGGCGCTCTCCGCTAGAGAGAGTGGCCGTTTCATATCTATTTCCCCACAGGACTCGGTTGTCCGTGTGTATGTTTTTCTCGTGTTTCGATGAGCATCTACAGCCGCGATGGATACTGCAGGCCAGGGATCCTCCACAGGTGACCACCTTCTCTCTCTGTCTCTTGATGCCATTGTCTCTGTATGCTTGTCTGTCTCTGGGTCCAAATATCCTCTTTTCACAAGGACACCAGTCATATTGGATTAGGCTCACCCTAAAGACCTCATTTTAACTTACTTTCCTCTATGAAGACCCTACCACAGAATAAGCTCACATTCTGAGGTGCTCTGGCCAGGAACTCCAACACAGCCTTTTCTGGTGGGAGGCGGGAAAAGGGCCACGATTCAAAGTATCACACATGCCATGTTCACATTTTTATACCTCACCTCCCTTTGGGTTTTAAAATATTCACGTGTCTGTGCCAACATGAAAAGTAAATTTAGAAAATATACGGAACTACAAAACACACACCAGCTTTCCCCACGATCACGGACCTTCGGGAACAGCAGTGCCCCTGGTGGTGAGCGCCAGCCCCTAGAGGAGAACAAAGGAGCAGGACACTTGTTTCTTCTGGTTGTAGTTTTCTGAGGTTAAGGTGAATTTTACATCATTCAGGGCCATGGAAAGATTTAACATAAATATTTACTCTCAGGTTCATTGAACTCTGGGATTGAAATGTTGCATCTTGTCATTTGTTGACAAAGCAATCTACTTCACTCTCATCCAAGCTGATACTATTCTGCAGTCCCATTCTCATTCTACACAGTCAGAACTGGCTACATGAGTTGCAGGACCCAGGACAAAAAGAAAATATAGAACTTTTTGTCCAAAAATTATTAAGAATTTTAAGACAACAACACCATAGCATTATATCAAGTGCAGGGCCCTCTACGCACAGGGTGCTGGGCAGTTGCACAGCCTACGTGCCTGTGAAGCTGGCCCTGAACGCGGGGTGTTTGAAGTAGCCATCCACATACATATTTTGCAATGATGAAAATATTAAATTGTTTTATTTGGTGGAAGTTTTAGAGGAGCGTTCAGGGAGAAATTGACAAACATTAATAATGACCTATGAAAGGAAGAGACTATATTACGGGTACACTAGTTGTGTGGGGGTTGGCACGGGGAGATGAGATCTCAGGGGCTTACCAGATGTTTCCCAGGACTGCCAGTCTCACTGTCGGAGTTCAGTCAACAATCCTGTGAGGCTTTTCTCTGAGCAGTCCAGGGAGCTTCCACCTTCAACTGCACCACCTCTGCATTCTTCACAGTCAGTCACAGGAAGGGAGAAAGAAAGTAGAGAAAGCCCACCCATCCTTAATTGCCTCAGACCAGAACTATAATATCATCTTTGCTTGTGTTCTCATTGACCAGAACTCAATCCAATGTTCCCAACCTAACCTCATGGAGGCCAGGAAATACCGTTTTCTTGTAGGCCAGGAAAAGGCAATGAATTGGTGTACATCTAGCTTGACTCTGCCACAGAAAGTGTTTGTGTGAAAATAAAATAAATCCATCAACTACATGTTACTAAGTGTGAACTAAGAGCATAGTACTGTGTGGTCTTTTGGGAATAAGTTAGAGAAAATATCTGAGTACCTTTCCTGAAAAATCTCATTTTTTTTTTATTGTGGAGATAAAACACATAAACACCCAAAAGATCAATATCGAAGGAAATGATTATATGATTTTTAAGCTAGGGAGTGGAAAAACTTCTTGTGGAAAGTTGAGAAGAATGTGTTAATAAATGAATGAAGACCACTCAAATAAAAATAAGGAAAGGCTTGTTCTTCAGAGCTTACTATAGCAAGTGAGTCACCCACCATCACTTGCATTTGGCAGAAACTCAAAAGGCAGCAGAGGAGCAGGAAAACTTTATCATGGAATACAGGGAAGGCTTCAGGGGGGTCCTGATTGGAGGCTGTTAGCCCAGGGGAGCTACATGCGAGCTAGTTAAAAGTGGGGCATCCTATTTGATTGGTTGGGGCCCATATTTGACTTTCTCTGGTTGGTCCTGTGAAGAGAGAGAAAAATTAGGGAAGCTGTCAGTTGCAAGTCAAGACCTACCTGTTTGGGCCTGTTGGTCACAGGATTTATTGTTTGCCTTCCTGGATGGGTTGCTAGAGATAGTGGTCCGCCTTCCTGAGCTATGCTTAGAAGGTTGGCTTCCTGGGCTGGTTACTACAGATTGTGGGTTCTATTTTATATATGGCCTGGCTATTGTCTGTTTGTATATTCAGTTTCTCATGAGATTTGGAAAGAAAGACGAAGGCCAGACAGTCCACAAATGGGAATGGCATGAGCAGAGATTGTTTTTTAAAAGAGCAGTGAAGGGAACAGATCCATGTAGTTAAAGTCAATGTTTCATGTTCACCCATCCAATTAATAAACATTCATTGAGACTCCAGCCCCACCAGACATTATTCTTGGAGCTGGAATAAGAAGAGAGAGACACAACCCTGTCCTCAAGCAGCTTCTAGCCTCTCTCAACCAGGGTCAATAGATACCCTAGAACACAGGTGGCAAACACAAGGTCTGCGGGCCGAATCTGGCCCTCCACCTTGTTTTATCTGGCCTGGCACATTGCTTCTACCCAGCGGCATCACTGAGCTCTCACTTAACTATTATGGAGTAGTTACATTTATACAGTCCTAAAATTACATTCAGCCCTTTGAAGGCAACTGCAAGGCTGATGTGGCCCCCGGTGAAAATGAGTTTGACACCCCTGCCCTATCAAACTGAAGTGGCTATTTTCTCAATTTTCCCAAAGATGAGGCATAACTTGTACCATAGATACATGGAAGTCAATTTATTACATACAATGGGCATTTGGGGTAAAATCTCACCAGGACTCCCAGTGAAGAGGTGCTAGAAATAGAAGATGGACATGTAAACAAATAAGTATGATAAAATGTCATTTTTAAGAGGCTATCCTTGCCCTAGCTGGTGTGGCTCATTGGACTGAGTGCCAGCCTGAGAGCTAAAGGGTTTACAGATCAATTCCCAATCAGGACACATGTCTGGGTTGTGGGCCAGGTCCTGAGTAGGGGGCAGGTAAGAGGCAACCACACATCAATGTTTCTCTCCCTCTATTTCTGTCTTCCTTCTCCTCTCTCTAAAAATAAATATTTTTTTAAAAAGAAGCTATCCTTGCTTGCTCTGCTCACAATACTCAACAATTCCATGCTGCCTACCCACCAACACCACCCAGATGCAGACTCTGAAGTCAAGCCAAGGGCAAAAGAAGGATGTCAGAGTTGGGAGGTCTTAACTTTGGGTTGACTTGTTAATATTCTACAGTGTTATTTTATTTATCTACAGTATTGACACAGCAGTTTTCAAATTCCTATTCCCATATCTGGGTTAGCTATCCCTCCTTAAAATTTCCAGGAGGATGATGGTATGTGATCCATTCCCTCTTCATTCCTCCAAGCCAACAACCCCAAGGAGGCCACTGGGCACTGAATGATGGTCCCCAAATAAATATTATAAAATTTATCTTTTACCCCTATAACCATGTGGAGAATAGTGTATGTTTGTAGGAAAGTCAAAAAGTTTGGGATTTTGTAAAATTAAACATGTGGTATTAAACATTTATGTCCACTAGGCATTGCCCATCCTGCCTTCCTACCTGAGAAGCTGTGGGGCTCACATGTGCTCAGTGAAGGACATGAAGGAATGAGGGGCAGGTTCTGCTAGAGCATCATGAATGATTCCCCAAAAGCAGTAACAAAATTAAGAAGAAATTTGAGAGGTACATTCACTGGGATGGGTCACACTGGAAAGGGCACATGGGCAGGGAGAGCCTGGTAAGCAAAACCAGAAGGATGAGACAGAATGGAGCTTTCTGGAATGATGAATATTTCAGGTAGACCAGAGGAGAGGAGGCTGGAGAAGTAAGCGAGGGCCAGACCCTCGGGGATGTTGTAAGCCTGTTAAGCCATGAGGTGTTCGTCTTGAAGGCAGTAGAGGGCCATGGAAAGGTTTTGAGAAGGGAAATGCCATTATGAGACTTGTGTTTTAAAAATAGGTTTCTGCCTCTTACACATTGTGGGTGGAAGTTGTAAGTTGATAAAACTTTTATAGAGGGTCAGTGTCAGGCAAAACTGTGAAATATTTGAAGAGATGTGAAAAAGATTACTGTTCAGTCTGATACTCCATCTCATTTAGCTTCACCACCTTCATTGTCTAAACTATTTTATAATTCTGTAAGTTGCAGAAAATTTACAATAAGAAAAATTATTTTTGTCCACTGAAACAAAAATTAGGACCTGGCTGGTGTGGCTCAGTGGATTGAGCACCAGCCTGCAGACCAAAAGGTCTCTGGTTCGATTCCCAGTCAGGGCACATGCCAAGGTTGCAGTCCGGGTTCCCTGTTGGGGGCATGCAAGAGGCAACTGCTTGACTTTCTCTCACAGGTTGATGTTTTTCTCCCTCTCTTTCTCCCTCCCTTCCCCTCTCTCTACAAATAAATAAATAAAAATCTTTTTAAAAATTAGTTGTATCTGTGGGATATTGTTTATTGTTGACCTGTTTTTCACCTATTTGTAATTTCAGTTCAGCATTCAACATTTGCCTATATATGTATGGTGCTTTGAATTCTCCTTTGAACTGACTGTAACATTTTGCTGGATCTTTATTTATTAAATAATCAAATAAAATCTCTGGCACATGTTAATTTTATATCCATATAAGTGTCATTATTATAACCTTCTTCTAAAAAAATAAAGATAATAATTTAGCAATATCTATCAAAATTAGAAAACTGTACCTTCTTTGACCCAACAACTTCAACTTGCAGGAATTTATCCTACAGACAAATTTTAAATGTGCAAATGGTGTATTAACAACAGCCTTCACAACCAGCCAAAACAACTGAAATATCCATCAGTAGGATATTTAAGGAAAATAGACATAAAATCTCAACCTACTCACACTCTAGTGGAGGGGGACAGACACTAATAAACATAATTAATGAGTCAAGTATGTGTATATGGTATGTTAGATGGTAGAAAGTTGTGGAGAAAGTAGCGCTGGAAAAGGAATAGAGTGATCTGGGGAGAAGGCAACTGTAAGCATGTGGTCAGGCAGTAAGGGACGGGCCACACAGAGAAACGGGGGAGGGCATTCCAGGCAGAAGGAACAGCAAGAAGGAAAGGTACTAAGGCAGCAGCACACCGGGCTTGTTTGGGAGGCTGATGTGGTGGCAGCAGAGTGAGCAAGGGTTAAGAGAAACGGAAGATGCAGTCCAACAATGAGACTATGAATGGCCAGTTAGCCCTTTAAACCCTCAGATTCCCCCTCTGTGAAAAGGGGGCCAAGAACACAATCTCATGGGGAGGTGACAAAGTCCTGGACTGTACATGAGAGGACTCTGTAAACAGCAGAAACAGTAAAGCACTGTGTAACTGAGACATGCGTCCTTTCCCCAGCCCTTCCAGCTGTCGTCTTCATTCCTCCTTCTCTGTGTCCCTCCCTATTCAGACATGGGTACCACATGAAGTGGAAGTGTACCCTCCCAAATTCTCCCAAAATGAGGTCTGGAAAAAAAAACCCATCCTACCCTGATTGAGCTGTATGAGAGGTCTTTCACACCTAGTGGCTAGCCAAGTTTAGAGAAGGAAAAAGGAAATGCCCACTAGACATACTTTGCCACCTACCAACAATTACAAGGAGTCACCCATCTCTGCACAGTGTCTGGCACAAGGAAGATGCTCAGTAAGTGCCAAGTTATTAAATTTAATTGAAACAGAGTTTAGGGCAGAGGTGAGCAGACAGAATAACAACCCAAGTGACCACAAAACAGAGGCCAAGAACTCAGGAAGATCGATACAGACACTCATAATCCAGGTGAATTTTGCAGCTAAAACTGTAAAGTGTTCATCTACAAAAAATCTGGATTGCTTTTGTCTGGCATTTCAAGCAACACCTTCAGGACAGATGGTTCCCATAGGCAGCTCCTCTCCATTATGAGGACACAACACTGCTGAGGTTAAGCAGACTCATAAGGGAATTAATTGGGAATAGTTGAAATGGAGAAAATCTCAGAAAATCAAGCTTATGGTCACACTACCCATGGGACCAGTCTACGTGTGTTGGCTTATCCCACAGGAAGGCTGGCTCCAGCACTTGACCCTCACGGGGCCCAGTTCCCACTTGTGCTGGGGCAATGGCTGAACCAGGCCAGCTATCCCTCAAAAGGGCTAGGCCTAGGTCCGTGGTAACCGAGCTGAATTCAATGGGGGAGAGCGAGGAGTCAAACCTCAGGGCAACTGAATACAAACACCAACTTCAGAGGCAGAATCAGAGCCTGAGTGAGGAATCCAGAGTTCAAATTTGCCAAGAGAGGACCAAAGCAAGAGAAGCTGAGTCCAGGCCCAAAGAGTCCCAAACAGTCCCCTCAGAGCTCTAGGGCAAACTTGGATTCAGAGTTCAGTAAGTCTCTTGGCAAGATAGAGGTTCTATGCCAGTTTGGAAAATAAGCATTCTTCAGACCTCCCTCACTGCTTGTTTAGTGAGACCCGGGAAGTCTGTCTGAGCTCTCTCCTGTCCTTTCAGCCACATCTATGCCAAGCCCATATTTTCATTTTTATCAAATAATAATATTAAATATTAAATTTTTAACAGGTCCTTTTTATGTACATGGGACTTCTTATTTGACACATATTTGACATACCCAATCACATTGTAAGTGGTTCCCAGCGGACATCACTATTCATTACACAAACGTGAAAACATCCTGGTTACACAAATCCGAGGTGGAATTGAGTGGAGCCTGGACCTACAGAGCCCCATCTAACTCAGTGTGGGGCCTAGACAACCTCATGTTTAACATTTTAACAGCAAGCAACAGAAAACAAAACAATGACCTCATCTCTTCTGTATCAACTTTTCATCATGCTTCAAGAAGGTGCTGGGTGATGCTAACACAACGTGGACTTCTCATCAGCAAATGAAGTGTCATTACATATATACCAACTAATGAAGGTCACATATCCCCCTGCTCTTCCCACCCCCTCCCATTCCAATGGACAACAAAGCTGGCATTCCATTTTAGAGACAGAAGAACCTCATCTCTGTAAGTAAGACCTAAGTCCAGGGATTTCTGACATCCGATGAAGACAGGCCACAAGGGTTCCAACCAGCGGACCAAATTTTTCTCCCCAAATAATGTCACATTCACACAGAAAAAGGAGGTTGTTCTTTTTCTTCAAGAAGCACAGGCACACAGGCTGCACAAAATCCAGCTGCCGCCACCAAAACACATTCTAATTCAGGTCAAGCTTCCAGTGCTTTCTCTCCAACAACATCGCCTTGTTGCTGCACTGATTTGATTTCACCTCCACTGAGGTGTTGGGAGTCTGGGAAAGAAACGTGGCTTTCCTCAAAGCCCAGCCCCCTCAAAGATGATGCTGGTGCATTCATTTGGGTCAGTCATTGGTGGAAAACAAACACATCCATGTGGTGTTATCTGAAATACAGGTTCTTCCACCACCTTTCTCTTTAAGCTGTTGGGAAGTTAATCCAAACGTTGTCTCTAAACAACGCTGCAAGGTCCTGGAAAGGTCAGCCTTGGTAGATCCAGCAAATTCTTGACTTGAAGAGGGCCAATGGAGAACGCTGTGGCATTCCAAAGAACACAGTTTCTGGACGACTACCAGATCTTTCCCTTCAAGTGGCGTTTACAAGCACCTTGAATGTATGCATTTAACACAAATTATTTGGTACTTTATAAAGTATTGGCACATCTTAGATTTTCGCAGCACATTTTTGCCTTTATAAGGATTTTAATAACTTTTTCTCTGAGATGAGTCCCGAGAACCTCTGGGTGAGTGGGGCTGGCATGGGACTGTGAAATGCTACATGTCCAAAGTTAACAGCTTTTGAAAATTTTTATTTACTTTCTTCTTCTGTTTGAATGTACTTAATGCTATTAAAGTTCTGTCTGGCAGCAGAAAAGGGTATAAAAGAGGCCACTTAAGAAAAGCAATTTGGCCCTTTGTGACAACAGCTGCCTGATATTACACTTTATTTAATTGGAAAAGGATGCGGGAAGTCTGTGGTGCATTAAAGAAACTTGGAGATCAGAGATCATAGGAGTTTTCTCCTCTATTTTCTTCTAATAAAATTAGCATTATTAAATAATTTATTGAGTGTCAACAACATACTAGGCACTTTTTAAATTATTTGAAAATGGACTGATTAAGGGAAAATTGTTCCAACCCTTTTGGAAGGGCTCCCTGTGAACCTTTCAGAGCATGTGTGCAGCCAATGGGGTGGCACTGTCATTAAGACTGTCCCTCAAAAGCTATGGAGTCCAAGGCAAGACCCTGCCTCCACCCTTCTGCCCTGGCTGGCTCCAAACGCTCATGCACCATTTGGTTTTCCAACCTCAACGATTTTCTGCTGCTCCACAGGGCTCAGCATCCTCTCATTTCCCTAACTTTGGCACCCACAGTTCTCCCTGCTTGACACACCCTTCCCATGTGGTCTGCCTAGTGAACCTCTTATTCCTTAAATGCAAGCATAAGATCCAGAAATTCCACTTCTGACCACATGTCCAAAGAACAGGAACTTGAAGCAGGGACAACCATGTCCACAGTAGCACTGTCCACAATAACCAAAATGTGGAAGCTACTCAGGTTGTTACCTATACAAAATGTGATGTACACATACAATGAGATATTATGTAGCTTAAAAAGGAGGGAAATTCTGACACATAAACATGCTTATATCATGGCTAAACCTTGAGGACATCATGCTAAGTGAAACAGGTCTATCACAGACAATACTGTACGGTTCCATGTATGTGAAGTACCTACAATAACCGAATTCACTGAGACAGAAAACAGAGCAGCAGTTGTGAGGGGCTGAGGGAGGAAGGAATGGGGAGTCAGTGTTTAACGAGTGCCAGGGTTCAGTTTCACAAAGTTATAAGAGTTCTATGAATGGATGGTGGTGATGGTAGCACAGCAATGGGAATGTACTTAGTGCCACTGTACACTTAAAAATGGGTACGATGGTAAATTTTGTTATGTGTATTTAACCACAGCTTTTAAAATATTTTGAAATTATAAAATTAAAGAATAATAAAAATTTTAAAACCTCAAGCATTGACATCTCTGTGAAAACTTTCCCCACCTCCCAGTACTTACCTCTGAGCTCCTGTCATACTTCATACCTAATTAAAAGTACTTCTCCCCTCCAGACTGAGAGCTCTTTCAAAGTCAAGATTATGTCCCTTTCATCTTTATCCCATGTGGTTGTCACAAGGACAGTTCACAACTGATCTTGACTCTCTCCTTCATGGCATGTGGTAGGATGATACTTCCCTATTGTCAATGTCTTTGGCCAATGACTCAATGGGTGTTTGCCCTGTACTCTTTCCCGTCGGCTGGACAGTGGCCAATCCACCATCATGGATCCTAATGAGGACCGGAGGACACAGAGGGGCTCCCAATGCACATGTATTGAAAGCAAGAAATAAACCTTGTTGTTTTAGGCCACTAAGGTTTTAGAAGTATTTGTTACTATAGCTTAACCTTACTTACCCTGAGCAGCAAATTCCTGACACTCAGGACAGTGCTTATGATATGGCAATTACTTGGGGGGAAAAAGTCTTTAAAAAGAATAACTAATTAATGAGTAATAATAAACAATCCCTACAAGATAAAATCAAATAGCTAGCATTTGAATCAAATGTACTGCAGCATTCTGATGAAACCACTTTTTTTTTTAAGTTATTCATTTTAATAGGTGGGCCAAGACAAAGAAATATGGCCCAAATGAAAGAACACAGCAAAACTCCAGGAAAAGAGCAAAGCGATGAGGAGATAGCCAACCTATCTGATGGAGAGTTCAAAGCCCTGGTAATCAACATGCTTGCAGAACTGATTGAGCTTGGTCGAAAAATGAAAGAACAAATGAAGGTTACCCAAAGTGAAATAAAGCAGAATATTCAGGGAACCAAGAGTGACAGGAAGGAAACAAGGATTCAAAACAACAATTTGGAACAAAAGGAAGAAATAAACATCCAACTGGAACAGAATGAAGAAACAAAAATTCAAAAAAATGAAGAGAAGCTTAGAAACCTCTGGGACAACTTTAAATGTTCCAATATCCAAATTATAGGAGCGCCAGAAGGAGAAGAACAAGAGCAAGAAATTGAAAACTTATTTGAACAAATAATGAAGGAAAACTTCCCCAATCTAGCAAAGGAAATAGACTTCTAGGAAGTTGAGGAAGCCCAGAGAGTCCCAAAGAAGTTGGACCCAAAGGGGAACACACCAAGGCACACCATCATTAAGTTACCCAAGATTAAAGATAAAGAGAGAATCTTAAAAGCAGCAAGAGTAAAGGAAAGAGTTACCTACAAAGTACCCATAAGGCTATCAGCTGATTTCTCATAAGAAACTTTGCAGGTGAGAAGGGACTGGAAAGAAGTATTTGAAGTCATGAAAGGCAAGGACCTACATCCAATATTACTCTATCCAGCAAAGCTATCATTTAGAATGGGAGGGCAGATAAAGTATTTTCCAGATAAGGTCAAGTTAAAGGAGTTCATCATCACTAAGCCCTTATTATATGAAATGTTAAAGGGACTTATCTAAGAAATAGAAGATTGAAAACTATGAACAGTAAAATGACAACAAACTCACAACTATCAACAAATGAACCTAAAAAAAATGAAACCAAAAACTAGGCAAACAACTAGAACAGGAACAGAATCAGAAAAATGGAGATCACATGGAGGGTTTTCAGTGGGAATGAGGAGGGGAAGAATAGGAGGAAAAGGTACTGGGAAGAAGAAGCATAAATGATAGGCATTAAATAGATGGGGAGAGGTCAAAAATGGTATACAAAACAGAGAATTCAAGTAACTTATATGTACAACTTGTGGACATGAACTAAGGGGGGAAGAATGCTGGAGGGCTGGAGAGCAGGGTGGAGGGGAAATAAAGACGAAAAAATTAGGAAAACTGTGTTTTTTTTTTTTTTAATTATTCATTTAAACTTAGTTTGTAACTTGTGGCCACATTGGCAACCAAGACAATATGAAGATGAATCTGCAATTTTCTCTCCAGCCTTTCATGTCATTATTTAATAACAATATCATAATAGCTACCATGTATTGAGTTCTTATAACTGTTAAGAGATTATACTATGAGATTTACATGTATCATTTTATTTAATAATTCAACAGTTTCACAGATTGAAAAACTGAGAACTGGAAAAGTGAACTAACCTTGCTGAGACCACAGAGCTGGGAGTCGGCAGAACCAGGATTTAACCAGGTCTATTGCTTTCAGAAACCGGGCCTGTATCTAGGGCTCAGGAGAGCCTGGCTTTACAAAGCCAAGAAATTTATTTTTTAGGCATATAAATGAGAAAGAAAGCAAGTAAAATCAGCAAGGAAAAATTATTGCTTGTTCAGCCATGGCAAAAATTAAAAAGGGTGATATCATCCAGTACTGGTGAGAGTGTCAAAAACAGACATTCTTCCGATGCGGATAGGAGGGTGACATGCAATCATGCTTTTGGAAAGTAAGCTGGAAATATCTATTAATATTCAATACCCTTTTGCCAGGAATCCCACTTTGGGGAATCTCATGCTATAAAAAATAATGACAACAATATGTACAGATGTCTGTACAAGGATATTTTTAGTGTCAAAGCCTGGAGGAAAACGAAGTGTCCATTCACAAGGAAACAATCACACAAAGTTCGAGAGGTTCACACAATGGGGTGTCACCTGACAACTGAGCACAGTCAGTGAGCAACATATCCATGTTGCCCAGAGAGATCCATGATGTGTGACTAAGCAGAACAACATTCATGAATTGTTTGCAGTATAATTCAATTTCATATATTAAAAGAAAGAGGTCAACAGTAAAAAAAAAAAAAAAAAATGTCTGTATGTTTACCTGAGTTGGGGAAGGCCATGTACCACCTGTTGACTGACTGACTGAGGGGAGGAAAGAAGAGATTCTTTCCACCTTTCCTTTATGCATATTTAGAGTGTTTCACTTGTTTGGAGGATCTAAAAAATTAATCTAGACTTTTTTAAAGGCATGAGTGGAATTCATATTTTTTAGATCCCAAAAGTATATAAAACACTGTAAATCAGCATAAAGAAAATGTAAAAAATACAATAGTCACCCCTTTTTATTCCTCTCCTCCTATGACCGACGCTCTGTGACTGCCCCCACTGCCCTCCCCACTGTCAGCCTGGATCTCTGGATCACCAGCTCTGTCACCAGGTGATTCACCTCCCACTCAGCACAGCTGGACCCAGAGCCCCTCTCCTCCACTTGCCTCAGTTCCTTGAAACCAGACCTTGCTCCCCTTGACCTTGAGTCTTTTTTTTTATTTTAATCACTGTTCAAGTACATTTTTCTGTCCTTTACTCCCATTCCAGCCCACACACCCAGTCCTCCCCACCTCCCTCCCATTTCCACACCCCCTAGTTTTTGTCCATGTGTCCTTCATATTTGTTCCTGTAAACCCTTCCCATTCTCCCCTGAAATTCCCTTCCCTCTCCCCTCTGGTCACTGTCAGCCTGTCTTCTATTTCAGTGTCTTTGACTATATTTTGCTTGTTTCTTTGTTTTGTTATTTAGGTTCCTGTTAAAGGTGAGATCATGTGGCATTTGTCTTTCACTGCCTGGCTTATTTCACTTAGCATAATGCTTTCCGGCTCCATTCATGCCCTAGTGTACTATTGGTGGGACTGCAGACTGATACACCCACTGTGGAAAACAGTATGGAACTTCCTCAGAAAACTAAAAATGGATCTGCCTTTTGACGCAGCAATTCCACTGCTGGGACTATATCCTAAGAACCCTGAAACACAAATCCGAAAGAACCTATGCACCCCAATGTTCATAGCAGCACAATTTACAATAGCTAAGTGCTGGAAGCAACCTAAGTGCCCATCAGTAAATGAATGGATCAAAAAACTATGGTACATTTACACAATGGAATTCTATGCAGCAGAAAGAAAGAAGGAGCTCCCACCCTTTGCAACAGCATGGACCTTGAGTCTTCCAGATGAGGTCTTCAGGCCATTGATGGAGCCCTATCCCATGGATGATGCGCTCTGACTCCCTGAGTGCAAAGAAAGGTACTCAGTGTTCTGAGGAAATAACTGTCTTTAAAGCTGAAGCATTAAGGATCATTCCAACCTTTCAGTCGCTGGAAGTAAGGCAGGTAACAAATATGTAAGTATTCTCTTAAAACTCTAATATTCCTGGGTTATAAGAAAGTCAAGCATGCATCCATTAAGATAAATTAGAAGTAATCTGATTGACCAAATTCTAGAAAAAATAAACAACACAGGGAGTGAATTTTGTTGGGAGGGGATGGGCAGGGGAAAGGGGTGATAATAATTTTAGAGCCTAGGGTCCTTTCTAGAGTAGGGCTTAGGTTAGGGACAGTCGAGCTCAGGCACATGAGGAAACTGTGTGCCAAGAAGACTAAGGAGAGGACAAGAGGGACAAGGATGTTAAATAAACTTTATTTAAAAAAAAAAAACTGGACCTGACCTGCTTGGTCTGTGTCCTAGAAAGAAAAGTAACATCTCTTTTCCTCCGCTCTGCACCAAAGAACCCAACTCCAGCACTCAGGCTACTACCAGGAGTTATGCTGTGTTGTAGTTTAATAAGACCTTGTGAAAATATTTCTTGACTTACAAACCTTAGGAATACTATGCATGTGTGTGTGTGTGTGTGTGTGTTAAATGAATAAATAAGTGAATAGTGTCTATCTTAAGAATATAGTCACTATATTTCACTAGTAATCTATTGGAAAACACAGGACAATTTGTTCAGTAGAAGACTGAAAGTCAATGAGTTATGAGCTAAAGAATAGTTTGGGAAAAAAATACCAAGAAATGTCACCCTCTGTATTGCTTTCCTAAGGCTGCTCCAAATAAATTACTATAAACTTGGTGGCTTAAAATAACAAAGATTTATTCTCTCACAATTTTAGAGACCGGAAGTCTGAGATCAAGCTGTGACCAGGGCCACACAGCCGTCCTTAGGGGGCTCGGGCTCACAGCCACCTCACTTCAGTCTCTGCCTCCGTCTTCACGTGGCTGTATTTTCTGTCTCTTCTCTGTCCATGTCTCCCTCTTCTTTCCTCTACAAAGACCCTTATTGGATTTAGGGCCTATCCTAGGTCCAGGATGATCTCATCTTGAGATCTTTAACTGAGGATCTGCCAGGACCCTATTTCAAAATAAGGTGATATTCCGAGACTCCAGGTGGACATGAAGTTTGGCAGCAATGCTGTTTAAGCCACTGTACTCTCCAAATGTGAAGCCAATAAATGTGAATACAAAACCGAGATGTGTCACCTACAGGAGTGCCCCACTAACACCACTGAGAATGAGATGCTTCCCACATCTCACATAGGGAAGGGAGTATCTTCTAAATCTCAGCAAAAGCCACAGCCTGTGCTGTAGTGAAATATCAGATATTTATATCATCTACAATTGTATAGATCAATTGTATCAGACTTGCCTGTATCAGCACCCACGCACACAGAATGTTTAAGGAGACCAGAGAAGGCATGTGCTGAAGACTCATGGTGTGTTTGGTAACATTCCAGAAAGAGAACATTCTCATTACAATAACCATTATTAACCACCTAGATCAGAATTTCTCAAACTGACTTCATGGAAAACTAACTCTATGGGATGATAGTAGATCGATGTTGTACACGCACACTCGCACACACACTGTGAGGAGCTAAGACGTGTCCTTGCCCCATGGTGACCCCACCACTAGACAGGGATGTCAGAGGGCGGCCCAGAGCAGCAAGCTGTGCTCTCTCTCTCTCCCAACCCACCCTCCTCCTGCAGCCCTCCACTCCTCAAAGAGAAGCACGCAGTCCACAAGTCTACAGACTCTTAACAGAGATTGAAATTTTCCTAGAGTTTAGTCTCTCTTCATCAGCAAGTTGAAGGAAGCGGCTGTTCTAAGTTAGAGAATATTATTTATCCTAATACAACATGAAATTGCAGAGTATACTTCAAATCACATGATGAACTTCCTCAATGACTTAAAAATCCTAAAAATAGCATTTGACAATGTGGGTGTGCTCTGAAGCATTCTGAATTTCTACCTCTTTGAAGATTCCTATAGGTACCTTGTTTAAAAGGTGGAACTCTGGGCTTGCTGCACATACACGCACACACACTTGCACACACACACGCACACACGCAGGCCACGCTCTCCTGGCCTGGGGCTACACTCACCGTCTCACTGCCAGGCGCACCTGCCTACAGGCAGGAACACACAAACGGCACAGCAGAACAGAAGCCATGTCCCAAGAGCGGAGCAATAGCAATGCGACCGGAGTGAAACAAGCTTACCACGCCCTCTACTTAACAAAAACCCATTACACTGGCTCGCGTCTCTGCATTTCCAATCAGTGCTCTCACCTGTCATCACAATTTAGATCCTTTCTCACCACTGACTGTGAAACAGTCCCCAGAAACTTGAAGCCATCCCCGCAGGCAGAGAAATGGCAGAGACAAACATTAGTGGTTAGTTTGATCAAGTAAACTGGGGTCTGGGTGGGAAGTGTTTCAGAGGAAAAAGCTGTGAGGGCCAGGCATGCGGGAAGGGGGTTGGAGATGGACATACTAGGCACTAAAGAAGTGTTGGTTGGATGAATGGTTAGACAAAGGGATGGGGAGACTTGAGAAAATCTTCAGAAAACAGAAGGCCGTTTAGACTTTCAGTGACATAATAAAGTGGTTAATGAGCTCTGCATTGGACTGTGACTTATCCATGTTTGCTTTTTATAAAATTAGAATATGTTTAAGCTGTTAATTCCTAAAATCACCAGCTAATTGGAACAATATGTCTTCAGTTTCAACGAGTCCTTTTGTGTGTGTGGACTTGAGACCTGGATCTATTTGTAAGTGTATTTTATTCCTTAGGCGATGATTAGGATTCCAGATACTCCCAAATTTCAAGAAGTTACCTCAATATCAATGCGTCTAAAAATACTTTGATAGCTGTTTACTGCTATGAACTAAGCCAAGAATATTTTTGACCTCACACTCAAACTCAAAAGACACTGAGCACTACCCTGCCTGTGCTTTGGGTAAATGGTGTGACAGACTCCAAGGCCGTAAAGTCACGTCCAGGCATCTGGGCTCCAACTCCAGGAGTATGATTCGCAGCAGATGACTTCAGCAGGTCTGGCTCTTAGTCTCCTCGCTAGCAGAATACCACGTGAGAGGTTAAAATAACTTCTTAAATGATATTAGAAGTATTTCTACACAGTGAGAATAAAATAATATAATTATCATGTATCTAAAGAACAAAATTTCACAAATGTAGAGGTATCTTTGTGAACTGGGCTCATCACAAAAAAAAAAAAAAAAAAAAAAAAGACAGAGAGAGAGAGAATCAGAGCCCAGATTTATAAAAGGAGGCCCAGGTTGAAACCCACTCTGAGGAGCGAGGACACACACGTTTGTGACTAGAAATTACAGACACAGGATTCTACACAGAGATCTGGCTTTTACGATCAGGATTGTGCAAGGGCACGAACACCTAAGAGGTCACTAAAAGGACGTTCAAACAAAATGTTGGACTTCAGCTGAAAACAAAGAATGTTATGTACCTACCCATTCTAAAGTGAAGTACAGGGCGTACTGAGAGTCCCAAAACATGTTCTGCCACCCGGAGCCCCTCAACCTCCAGGATATAAGAGAAAGAGCTGAAGATTCCTAGGACTGGTAGAGAGGATCCCTTGTGAAGGAGACATGTTCAAACAGCCCACACGTGCCCCGCATCACATGGGCATCTGCAAACCGAGGCAGGCAAGTCAGATTTTTCTGCCCTGAATGCCTTCCTGACCCTGCTTCATTTGTGTATATGTGTGTGTTTGGGAGGGGGGAAATGTGGGGTAGAGGGAGATATGGAGTGTGTGTGTGATGTGGAGCATGTGTGGGTGTGTGGGGGGATGTGGGGTGTGTGGGGTGTGTGATGTGGAGCGTGTGTGGGTGTGTGGGGGGAATGTGGGGTGTGTGTGATGTGGAGCATGTGTGGGTGTGTGGGGGGATGTGGGGTGTGTGGTGTGTGATGTGGAGTGTGTGTGGGTGTGTGGGGGGTGTGATATGGAGTGTGTGCATGTGTGCAGTCTCTGCCTCATCCTTATCGTCGAGGGACAGCACTGAGCAAGGACAGAAGAGACTCACAGGTCTCTGAGCTCGTTAGGCCCAGGCACCAGTACAGTGGGGATGTTTGAGGGAGAGATTAAAGCTTTTGTATAGATCAGACTGAGCTTCTCAAA